>CM046729.1:12263314-12465071 GCA_025584915.1 Monochamus saltuarius
AGATATGGCAACAAAGGCAGCGGTCGTCAAGGAAACGAACGCGCTAGGCCGCTTCTTTCGAAAAGCGCATATTTATAAGTTTTAAAATTTTAACAAATACGTATCGTTGCGCCATCTGTCAACAACCTCAGGACCTATGCCCTAATATGACCCCCACGAGAGTTCTGTTGCGTAGCTATATTTTCTGTGCTAATAGTTAAATTGTTTGGTAGTAGTTCATTAGTGCATAATATTATTTAGCTTATTTGCTTGATCGCTATTAATATTTTATGGTAGATGTTCAAATATTCCTAATTTGAGCTTATTATTAATTTACCTTACTTGCATGCTGCTTATAGTTATATTTAGATGAATTATTTGTAGTTGCTTACTTTACCCGCATTTATTATAATTTTTTTTATTGTTTTATATTTTGCTTAGCTTGTCTCACTTAGTATAATATTCACAAATTCGGTCAATCATTAGCCACGAGAATTTTCAGACAATCTTTAACCAAGAATTAAGGCGTAACGTTATATGGTATTATCTACTATTTTTACTAATAAGGTGTTGTTAGAATAAGCCGATGCACCTGAGCTCACGCGACGCTTCTACTATCTAGTGTTCTAAATTCTTCGCGCGCTTATTTATACTTATAGGTATATTATTTATGCTTATTTTCTACGCTCTTAATTTTCAGGACTATTGTTTCATGCTTATAATCGCTTGGCTTTTGTATTGACACTACTTTCTTTACTTATATTTATTTAAATAGTCAACCTGACATTTAAACTTTTGCCATAACTTTTCCAATTGTCATTAATAACTATTAATATTAGAATAAACCACCATTTGTGTAACTGAATGTTTATTATTTGATCTTATTTGGCAAATTTTCTTGATCATTTAGTCAATCTATCTGGGTGATTTGGTTTGGGGAAAATTTGTCTGGCGCCCTTGAACAACTAAAGTTTATCGTGTCGTAGTATACGATATTGTGAAAACAAAAAAAAATTAGAACCACCCCATCTCCATTGAGCTGGCCACTCACCCTTAAGTGGTGGACGACCTTATACACGAAGGTGTGCTTTTGTAGGTCGCAAATAAACATCAACAGTACTGCTATACATATTGTATGGTACTCGTAAGTACAGACCCGAAGAAGGGCTACAAATTCTGCCATAGGTGTTATATGGAGTTGGTGTGGCTTTCGGGTGTGGACGAATATGAACATAGGCATTATGATTGCCACACAACGTCGAAGTGTGAGGAATGTTCGATTTACTGTTCGTCATGTCGGCTACGTCTAGACCAAGTGCAGTTAATGAGGACTTGTGTCATCTGCAATTATGTGAAAACTGAAAAAGAAAAAGACTATATATGTATATATATATATATAGCATCCCTTAATACTTTTTCATAAATTTGAGGAAACAGAAGTGTTACATTACTTTCAATTGTATCTAAACCATCAAAGTGGAAAGTACAGTGAAGTTTATTGTAGTTGACTCACAAGGTTACAATATACCCGAATTTTCTCCAAAGGACATTACATTCATTAGTTACAAATGCATTGGTCATTATCTGTTAAAACCACAAGTTCCGTACAATTCATTAGATATTAAATTAAAAAGACAAGCCACATATTTAAAATGTTTTAATCACGGATTAAAATATGATGATGGCTATGTAAATTACAAAATGTTGAATGATATATTATATATACATATAGTGGATTGTAACATAAGAATAGTATATGTAAAAGGACATCAAAAAGAAATATTTCTCCGGCAGAAATTGAGTGACCTACAACCTGTATTTCATCTAGATGTAATAAACGTACAGAATTTAAATTGGGATGAAGTGGTTGAATCACCTCCAATATTTAACACAGATATTCCTGACGTACTACATGTAGAACCTCAACTTTAATAATTTTTGAGCCCACCTCTGAGTGAAATCTCTTGGCGCCGGCTATCAAACATGTAAATATACCTTGGTTTCTGTGAAGTGCTTGAATTGTATTGTGCTTGCAGAGTTCGTTTGCGTGCACCGTGACTTTAAAATACACAAAAAATGGCTGAATATGGAATAAACTTTGTAAGGTATGTTATACATATGTTAATTAAAATTTAGTTTAGCTATTTTTCAGTGATAGTCAAAAAACAATAGTAACTGATGATATTCTCACACTCCTTACCTATAAAATTTGTATATTTACATTCCTAAATGTTGTCTAAGTTGTCGGTCCTACATATAGGACGTCAGTAACAAGCACTACCTATCGTAACAAATAGTTGTTTCTGTTCTTATTTCAGAGGATTTAGCGTACATGATGCATTAGCTATGATTGAGGAAGATAGCTTTCCTCATTCTCAAGCTGACATTGTGTTACTACCTCCTGATGACGCAGCCGAAACAGTTGAGGATTCTGGTAAGAAAGATAATATATCCCCCGATAATTTACCTCCAAACCAACTTCGAGCCTTGGCTGAAGTTAATGTAGTCTTGCCTGATGATTACGACTGAGAAGATGATATACCCCTATATAGATTTCTCAAGCACAAGGATAGTGAGCCCATTAAAAAAATTCCGCGGAAATACTGGTGGACTGAAGGGCAAATTTTCGAAACATCTGTGGCGTCCGAAGATTGGCCATTTGCTCAAGACATTATCGGCTTTTTAGAAGATACACCGTTGGACTGGTTCTTCAAATTATTTGACGAGGAGGTTTTTGATTTGTTGGTTATCGAATCAAACAAATATGCCGTGAGGAAAAATAAAATAAACAAGTCTATCTCCATTCAGGAAATGAAGATCTTTATTGGAATTTTCATTCTTAGTGGATAATGGATATGTGCCGTATCCAAGGCAAAAAATGTACTGGGAGCAAGATAAAGATGTACATAATAATCTAGTTTCGCAAGGGCTTTCTAGAGATCGATTTAATTTTATTATGGGCGTATTGCATGCTGCTGATAACGAAAATTTATACCATGCTGATAAATTCGCAAAAGTAAGACCCCTCTTTATTTTGCTGAATAGAAACTTTCTAAAACACGCACCACTAGCAGAAAACCATAGTGTAGATGAAGCCTATTTTGGGCGCCATGGCTGCAAACAGTTTATAAAGGGATCCCCTATTAGATGGGGATATAAACTGTGGGTTGGCTGTACAAGAAATGGTTACATAATTTGGTTTGAGCCATACCAAGGAGCATCAACTTATATCTCTCCCAAATATAAAGAAGTTGGTGTTGGGGCCGGAGTAGTTCTAACTTATGCAAATGTTCTTAGATCCAAATGGGAAGAATAAAAATTTCATTTATTTCTTGACAATTTTTTTAGCAACATGACGCTTTTCGAATTGCTATCAGAAAATAACATCAGCGGAACAGGCACTATAAGAAGTAATAGAATACCTAAAAATCCTCTAAAGTCAAGCATAGAGCTCAAAAAGGCTGTGAGAGGATCACATGACACAAAGTAGACCTTGAAAAGGGAATTACTATTGTCAGCTGGCATGACAATAGTACCACAACCATTTGTTGTAAAATTATATAATCAGAATATGGGTGGCGTGGATCGAAGTGATCAAAATCTTAGCCTATATAGAACGAGTATAAGAGGTAAAAAGTGGTATTTTTGTCTGGTTACTCATTGCATTGATATGTTCATTCAATTACGCCTGGCAGTTACATAGAAATCATAAAGGTAATTTGGATCAGTTGGCATTTCGGAGACGTATTGTGACTTCAATATTGCAATCCAATACTAAAAGGTCCACATACTCCGTTAGAATACCCGGCAATAGAGAAAAAAAATATCGATTTGCGATTCGATGCACTACGTAGTTCCCTAAGACAAACAAAGTGTCGCCATTGTCAAATGAAAACAACGACTAGATGTCAAAAATGTGACGTAGGAGTTCATGTTCATTGATTATTAGTAAATATTTATAGTTTTTACTCTAATTCTATCTTCAGGAATAAGTGGGTTACTAAAACTGTACAAAACATATTATTTATACCATTGCATTAATAAATGTGTGTAGTTTACGAAATTGCGTTGATCTTGATAATAGGATACAATCTAATATACTTAAACAAAATTAAATATATATATTTTACCCCCTCCACTTGACTAGAAAGATATAAATATGAATTTCAAATGTTAAAAGTCAGTATCTCGCAACAAAACAAAGAAGAAACATGGAGAGTAGAACAGCACCAGAGATAGAAATTGCTGAGGCTGAGTCCACGACATTCCCGTTTCACTCACCTGCTAGGTCATTTTCTTCGTCGTGGAGTGACATCACCGTCAGTATATATGGTGATGAAAATGAGAAGGAGAACCCGCTGCCTGATTCTACCACATCGTCCGGAGATTCAACACCGGACAATTTAAGTGTGGATCTGCTAGATGGTAAGAAAGTTGCAACAATTGGATGTAGTTCTTAAAATAATTTTTATTCTATTAGGTCACTTAGAAGAGTGGTTGAATAATCTAGCTCAGGTGTTTGGAAATGTAGAGCGGGATATCGACAGCGATCCAGAAGTGCGGAGTGACGATGAGATGGAGGAAGAAGTGCATTAGAATATTTTATAAGTAATTCTTTATGTGTATACATATATATGTATATATTATAGTGCTTTATTTAATTTGTTTGGGCGCCAATAATTAATATTGATATTTAATTTATGTTTATTTTTTTTATGTTTTGTTCGTGTTTACTTATTTATTTTTATTTTGTACTGCATTGTGTTTATGTATGTCTCATTAAAAAAACTGTATTTATTGGGCTACAAACCTGTATAACATTTTTTATAGCTTATTCAACTACTCTGGCTGCTTGTAGAACATAGACTCTGGTAGTTGGTTCGCTCGTCAAGTCAAATTTTATTACAACACACTGTACCTTATTTTATCAAATAAATATCATTCCACAATTGACAATGTTTATTTCACAAGAGATTGCTGTCTAATACTTATTAAAGAAAGTTTTATGTACATTTAATTTATTGGTAACAGATTTTTTTTAAATTTAGTTGCGTATTAAAAGTTGCCTATCTTTAGAACTTAAAATTCTTAAAATTATAGTACAAAATTTCTTACAATTCCTTATTCTGTGGTATTCTGACTAATGTTCATTGCTGCTGATATACCATATTGGAAAATGATCCTTATTCTGACAGATGGTCCACAAAATAACAAATTTTTATATATTAAATGGAAACGTGACTATTATTAACTATATGGTAAGTAACTTTATTGTTATACGAAATATTTGAGTGTGTGACTGTCTTTTTGTAGAATTTAATGGCTAGCTAGCGTTTATTTTCTTTTATTAAATTTTGTGCACATAAAATACCTCTATTAATGATGATCTTTATTATTAGGTATTCTACTGGAAATCTTCTAGAAATCCCTCATAACTGTGATATGGGGTTACAGATGTTGGAGAATGCTTTACCCACTGTATGGTACTGCCAAATTCCTAGATTGGACCTGGATCTCTGTTTCTAATGCTGATGAACAATTTTCTTATAACGTTAGTATTAATTTTTAACTTTTACTTTAACTTTTTCTTGCTAATTTTTTCTAATTTTCGGGAAACTCTCTAAAACCAACGCTGCATGTTTTTTCCGAGGTTCTTTCTTTTCTTCGTATCTAATCAACAAAACTTGTTTTTCCTTTTTTTTATCAATTTGATATCTTGATTCCTTGTTTTAAAATTTACATACATATTATGGTTCATACATATGATTTTAATGAGTTTTTCGATGCACTGTTTTTATGTTTTTCACTGCACTGCTTAACCTACTACAATTTTTTTATATGTATTTACAATTTTACTTATAGGTAAATGTTAAAATATTCTTAAATCTCATTCTTATATTGTGATATCTCTTGTGAAGCCAACGTTATGCTTGACATTTGTCCATGGCTATGAAATTTATTTGACATTTCTGAACATTTTATAACATTTATTTACCTAAATGTTAATACTTTTATTATATTTGCTTGACTCCTGTCGATATAATTTAGGAAATTAATATATGATCTTTACTTGTTGTTTTTATATACTTTACTCTGGGTTTAAATCTGTTTTTGTTTATGTAGGTACTCTTCATAAATGTGAGATCATGTCACAGTATTAGATAAATTTTAACTATATTTTATTTTCTAAAATGTTTAATTTATTTAATTTGCACTATGTATAATAAATCAACCTATATGCTCTGTATTGTCCCTTTTTATATTTTTTTTTTTCAATTCTATTATATTTTAACAACAATAATAATTTCAATAATATTTTATGGTTTTTAAATAAACATGTAAATTGTCATAGGTATTGAATGTTTGATATTTCATTTTGTCTCAATATATACGGATGGAGTTGACAAGAGAAGAAAGTCTTTTTGTTATGTTATCGAAAAATGTCACTTTTTATAAAAAGTTCTGCTTCTCGAAGAAATGAGACTGCCATAGAAACCTCTTACATCATATATCATAAATTAAAAGAATACGACAATACTCTAGAGAGAAGTATCATTATTTATTGTTTTACGCAAAATGTTGATTAAACATTTCAACATTCCACATTTCAATTTTAACTTTTACTCTACATAGCTACCTCCCACCTCAACACATTTTTCCACTAACTTAATACATTTTTTGTACATTCAATTCATGTTTTTCTTGCAATATTTCCGTATCATGTGGCACATCATTTTAATAAATCTTCTATTTTATGACACAACAAAGGAAAAGTCAAGGGATTAGGCCAAATCTTCCTCTCCACCTTTCACCACAATGATATGCTAACCATTGTCAGCATAATGAGCAGGACAGCCATACTGTTTCCAAAATAGCTTATTGCGAACAACCTTGCTTAGAGAATGGTTAGCAGATCATTTTGGTGAAAGGTGGATAGGAAGATTTGGCCCAATTCATTATCCTATTAGATCACCTGACCTTGCACCTTTAGACTCTTTTCTTTGGGGTGCCCTATAAAAAGGTTTATTCAAATGATCTGCCACATGAGAGAAGTATTAAAAAAGCAGAATACGTTTTATTTTTGTTTTTTATTTAAGAGTAATCATTTGTTTTCTTTTACCCCAGTTAGTGATAAATGATAAACATTTATAGGAATATTACAATTTGACATAATTTAAATTATATCAAATTGTCCTTAATTTCTGATCACGTCGACAAATTCGAAGCGACGGATAAGTGCACTATCCACTATCCCAACCTATCGTCCGCCGCCGAAGCCGGGCGCAGACTAGACACTGCAAGCCATGGGCCACAGATTACAGATCTGAATCCGGTCACCTGATGCCCGTGTAGCCAGGTCTCATCCTTTTGCATGAGATCTGCATTCCGAGGAAATCTCATGCTCTCATATTTTGATTACAAAATCTCATGCTTTTTAATAGACACAAAAAGAAATAATAAAATTATTAAAATTACTCTTTGAAATCTACCAAAACAAAGACCTAATGAGAAATAAAGGCAAAATCAAGGGCAAAATTGAATAGATAGAGGTAGGTATCTACAATATTTGGGTACTTGAAATGTCCTTTATTGTAGACTGCTCTCTTAATAATTAGCAATGAATACATAAACGGGTATGACAGTCGACGGATATGCGGTGTGTGTGCTGTATTCACGCTGTATTGCAATGATTCTTAACTCTATTCCGTAAGGGTACCTACATTTTCTGGAAACAACAGATTTTACGACCCGTGAGTCACCCTGCGCCAAGTCAACTGCGCCTCAACGTTCGCCCAGCCTAACAATAAAATAAATTAGAAAGGTTGTAATAATATGAGAAATGAAATAAAAATGGCATTACAAAAGTTATTAAAAATTAAGCTGTGTCAAGAGGTGTTTTTTGATAAATTAAGCCATCTCATGCTTTTTTCTCCAAACCTCATGCTTTTTTTAAATTATTCTCATGCACTGAATTTTTCCCACCTGGCAATACTGCCTGATGCGAACAGTGGAAGTACGCTGCGGTGGAAGTATGCATGTAGCATGACACAAATACACGCAACCGGCAAAACACAATTCAACATGAAGATCCTCACTTTCCAAATGTGTATATCCCTTTCACTACCAATGGGCTATATATGTCCCAATGAAATGTATAAGATTACCATTGGTGCAACGGTTGCTTATATGTACTGATAAGTTTGTCCCACCGGTACTCCTGTGTGTTGTATTTTGATTTAACCGCCAAAACTGACTATTGTATTGTTGAGCACTCATAACCTTACTTAGCATTAACGTGAGTGGAACGTCGGCTGCCTTTTGTTGCTGTTTTTGTTCATTTGTATATAGTTTCCGGAAATAAACTATGAAAACATGGATAGGTAAGTAATATATGTAGATATTTTCCAATAGCCAATATATATACATTTGTAGATACAAAAAATTCATGAATTCAAGCCTTATTTATTACTGCGGGACACTAACGTCCCAGTGGTGGATCAGTAGACAATACATCGCTCATTATCTATTGATTCCCCCAGTTGCATTCAATACGCTAGATAGACAATTGAAAAAGCGAGTTACATATCTTCAGCGATTTCACCAAGGATTAATGTTGGATAATATATTGCACAAACATTTATTATATTTTATATTATTGTTATTTATGATATGTTTGATTTCTGTTAAAGAATACCAGAAGGGTCTCAAACGATTATTACAAGAAGAGAGAGAGAGAACGAGCTTTATTAGCAAAAATGCTAGCATATACTTATAACATAAAAATAACAATAGAACTACACGCTAAACTATATACTAAAATAGGTAATACACATTAATGTAAACCTACTACATATTTCAATAAAATTTCTGTAACACTTAATAAGGTAATTAGTAGTAGTTTAACTTCTGGCAAGGTACGAAAACAGTTTCCTTTTAAATATATGTGAATTAGAATTCCTTATATCGAATGGCAATTTGTTATATTCTACCACTCCCCTATCAAAAACATTTTTCTTAGTTGACATTAAGTTCGTCCGACTTATGTCCAAGTTATTAATTTGTCTTGTATAATAATTATGTACATCGCCACGCAACTGCAAATCAGTGGACAAATATTTAGGTAATGAATTATTTAACAATTTATGTAAAAAATCAATGTTTTAAATTTTATATAAGTTCTAACGGACAACCAGCCTAAAACATTCTGCATGTTTATTATATTTGTATATCTGGAGCAGCCTAATAAGAAACGCATACATTTATTTTGCAGTAATTGTAATTTATTTATATCGCCATCATTAGCCATAAACAATATTGTTGCGCAGTAATCAAAATGAGGTTTAATTATACAGTTATAGATCAGCCTCTTTGAGTACGAGTAGAATAGCTATGCCGATCCTGCTCCACAATTCAAGATGGCGACTGGAGCAGGATCGGCATAGCTTTCAGCCGTCTACGTCACAGCGGCTGGCACATGCGCGATAGAGGTTGAGGACCGTTTGTGCTGAGCGGAAGTATATAGTCGGTTTCTGTCGACTACGTCAGCTGGGTTGATGACCTGCTTATCATTATTATGTAACTAATAGGGTTAATTATTAAATCGAATATAGAATGTATATCATTTATTATAATTCTTATACAATATAACATGCTACAATACATTATTTTTATCAATCCAAGAATTATGTTTGTCATCGTAACCTAACCATTTGACAAAAACTTTATTTCCTTTTTTTCGTAACACCTTTTCAACTAAGTGAGCGTCAGGATGTTTTACTCTTTGTAATTCCAATTCATAGAAGCCTCCTGTTATTTCTTTACCACTCTCATCTTTCAATAAATATGTTGTAGGGTTGGTTAATCTTATTTTCCTAATGATAAAAATCTCGCTAGACCAGTTTGGAGTGTATCCTTTCTTAAAAGCTTCTCTATATTTGCTAATTCTCACATGGTCGCCTACTTTAAATTTTGTTATTTTATTAGCAATTTTTAAATGAGTATATGTTGATTTTAATAATGATCTCTCATTCCTTGATGTAACTTTAATTGGTTTCATCCTTGTTGTAGAATGGACTGTATTGTTGTATTTGTCAACAATTTTATCTAAAATATGATTCCACTTATATTCTCCTCCTAAGCTGAAAGCACGCCAAAGCATATTCTTTATAGTTCTAATGGAGCGTTCCACAATCGAAGCTTTTTTGTACTATAAACGCTGTAATGGTTAATCTTATATTCTTTCATCAGTTTCTTGAAATTCTCATTATAGAATTCCTTTCCCATGTCGGTTTGTAGATGTTTCGGAATTTTTTAAAACGTTGTAAAATCCTATTCATTGCAATTGTAACATCCTGGGCTGATTTGCTCGCTAGTGGTTCTGTCCATATGAATTTAGAGAAGCAATTAATAACGATTAGTACATACTTATATCCATTATTTTCCTTGGAATATGATATCAAGTCAATTAAATCAGCTTGTATTAAATCATTCAGACCTTTTATTACGGTTCTACGTCTTTTAAAATTGATTCTGGCAGGCTTGTGTAATTCATTGACAATATCTTCTTTTATATTTGTTGCATATTTGTTGAAGTTGTTGAGATATTTCATATTGGATTCCAATTAAAATTACAGTATGTAAAACAAATTTCTATATATTTAACCCCACAGGAACTCGTATAACGATTTCTACAAATAAATTTTATTTTCTGTTTCCGGATCTTTTTCTCGAAATGAAATATTATCATTGCGACGTAGCATAACGTTGACTAGTTCTGCCAAAGTAAATTCCTTTTCATTTATAATTGTTATGATATCAGTAGGGTAACCAGTAGCATGTTCAATCGTAGCTGATTCGTAGAAGAAAACTTGACATGTTTTTATATCAGATATTAAATAGTTCTTACTGTTTTCATGAAAGGTTGTAGACTCAAATGTTAAAACAATATTATAATATAATTCCTTCACTATGTTTCCTGAGATGCTTGTTAACGTTACTTCAAAATCTTCATGATCCGCAGATGAATGCTTTGGTTGACTTATGTGTCTACCAAATTTATCGACTGTCATTTTTTAAGTTAGCTGTAAGTTTTTGCTTACTACTCAATAATTTTAGATTCACGCAATTCTTCGATAATAGAGACGATCTCGTTAGAGTGACCTGTATGGCCAGCGGCTTGAGAGGCAACTAAAAGCCTTAATCTATCAACAAGCTCATTGGGATCATCCCAGTATACGTAGTCGATTGGATTATTCGAGGTTTCCATTAACATACCAAGACCTAACCTCTTTCGAGTTGAGGTGCTATGATGCGAGGTCTTCGTGATGTTAGTGGTTGTATACTCAATGCGGAGATGATTTTTATATTTGTAAGATGCATTACCCTGAATTTGCTCATTTTCAGAGTAGTTTCTTTTATGAGCATTCGTTCGTTTAACAATGTCTAAGTAGTTCACCTTCTGTGAAACCTTTTGGATGTTTCTTAAAAATTAATTCGTAGAGTCCAGGAGTCCCAATATAATTTAACCCTCCTATAATTAAATTATTACCATCAAATTGTAGAGATGCATTACCAATTTTTAGTTCATTATGCTCAGGATCATATCTAACACCATACCTAAAGTCAAACTCATTATGAACATCACCAATCATTTTATGAACATAGTCTCTAGGTAAGGGATCAAGGTGATTTAAATAGTACATCATATCGGGCGATTTACCAAAGTCTTGAATATATTCTTTTGCATCTTTTACACTTTCATCTAGTTCCTCATTGTTTTCCTCATTATCTCTATCAGCAATGTCATTATCATTTGAAGTTCCTTCTGCGACAACTGATGTATCTAGGAAACTTGGTGCATCAGAAGTCGTCGATCTATTATATTTCGCTATGCTTTTCTTTGGTGAGCTAAACGAAAACCTTGATTTCACTTCCTTTTTTATAAGCTTCTCACTTTTTATATTAGGCTCTCCATCAAGTTTCTCGGCAATTGTTTGTAAACGCTTCGTGATAGGGAGAAACGATTGTTCTTGAATTATATTTCCTTCTTTCAGAGCATTCAGCTTTTGCTTTACTATGTTCCTCCTTTGTATTAACAATTTTATTACTTCAACTTCAATTCTATTCATATTGAAAGCATCAAATCTTCCTAATTGTAGTACTTCTATAGATCTATAGATCCTCAATAAGCAGTAAAAAAACAGGTAGCTGGCAGTAAAAAACAGGTAGCTGGCAGTAAAAAACAGGTAGCTGGCAGTAAAAAACAGGTAGCTGGCAGTAAAATACAGGTCCCAGGCAGTAAAAAGTAGGTATCTGGCAGTAAAAAACAGATACTTAACAGTTAAAACAGCGTAGTGCTAAGAGCAGTTCAGTATGAATACTAATAATGATGAATAAAGTTAGCAGAGCTTATTTCTCTTTATATATGTATGTAATGATCAAATGTCTTTCTATATCTACCATTATTAATGTCACTGTCTTTATTAATCACCATAAAACTATATTTGTCTTTCCAGCACAGTGAGCAAATTTCCTTAAACTTATTAAAACTCATATCGCTGTTAATGTGATCTTCATATATATGCTTCAGATTCAAATCATCTTGTTTGAAGACTACCAACATATTTGCGTTATCACGTATTAGATGTTTTGGAATACGTGTATAAGTTTGACAAAGGTAAAAGCAATCTACGTCTTTATGACGCCCCATACTGAAGTAATCTCTCATAACATTTTGTTTATCACAGGCTACATCATCAAAAATAAATATTGAGTTTTGTTTAACATCTTCAGGCGGTAGAATGTTGTCGCAGTTATTGAAGGCGTAGTATCCAATTCCTTTTATTGGTTTTAGAAGTTCTTCTAAATACTGATATTTTGATTGATAGAGAGACTTAGAAAAAATATAAATATTTTCAAACTTTAATCCATTGGGATGCTCGATCAAACTAATCATGACATTAGTTTTACCACAGTTTGATGGACCGACAACCAAGCAGCGGATTGTAGATGGTAACAATTCTCCATGTCTCTTCGAGATTTTTATTTCTGCGATATCATTGTTGTTAATAGGTAAATCAATTGGCTGTTTTATAATGCGCATGACGGAAGCAAAACTATAAATAAAGCTCAGTCTATGATTGTGTGTGTATATATATATTAGATGTGATACTGGTATTATCATCATTCGTGAGTAGTTCGTGATGCCAAATGCTTAGAATAACAAGAAAATCTGGCAACGGTATATTGAACTCTGCTATAAATAATTTACCAGTAGAGCTCCATATTCCAGGATATAAATTTTGTGGTCCTGGTACTAAACTTGCGAAGAGATTAGCAAGAGGTGATGTGGGTATTAATGGTTTAGACGAAGCTTGTAAAGAACACGACGTGGCTTATAGCAGAGAGAAAAACTTGGAGCAACGACATACGGCAGATAAAATTTTGGGTGAGAAGGCTGTGGAGAGATTTAAATCACCAAACGCATCTATAGGAGAAAAGGCAGCAGCCTTGGCTGTGGCAGCAACAATGAAAGCTAAAGTTAAATTAGGAATGGGATGCATTAATGGAAAAACTAAAAGAAATAAAAGTAAAACTGGTAAACGTAAAGCGAAATCTAAAAAGGTTGGTGGATCGTTAGCATTTAAAGATGTAACAAAGCAAGCACGAGTAGCGCTAAAAGGTAAAAATGTGCAGAATATGAAAGATGCTATTAAAGTTGCATTAAAAGCTGTTAATAAAGTTAAGAAGAAGAAATATATTAAAGCTGCCCGAGTAATACCAATACCTAAGACAGGAGGATTTCTACCACTAATTCCATTATTTGCAGGCTTAAGTGCGCTTGGTGCTTTAGGTGGTGGAGCAGCAGGAATTGCAAAGGCTGTTAATGATGCCAAAGCTGCAAAACAAAAGCTTGAAGAAAGTAAACGTCACAATGCTGCAATGGAAGAAATAGCTATGGGTAAAGGACTATACATGAGACCTTACAAGCAAGGTTTTGGTCTTTTTTTAGGGCGCAAAAAACCTACAAGCGTTACCGATAAAAGTTACCGAAACGAGCTCTTACTAATTTGGATTTAATAAGATTGACTAAGAAATTAAATATTCAACATTTTCGAGGCATATTTATGAGAGATAGTTTACCACGTCGGGTGCATTATAAAGAATGCGGTATTATTAATCTAGACAATGAAAGAGGCTCTGGGACACACTGGACTGCATATAAGAAAACTGGAGAAAAAGCAGTATATTTTGATAGTTATGGCAATTTAAGGCCTCCACGAGAATTGGTACATTACCTAAATACAAATGGACCGTGTAAAATATTGTATAATCATGAACAGTTACAAACATTTAATACATTCAACTGTGGTCATCTATGTCTGAAATTTTTGTATAATTAAAAATGCAGTGCTATATTTGAATAGTATATTTCACGACACCGAAGATGTCGAATTCTTTTACTGTCTGGAAGAAGTTCAACTCTTACTTCTAGGTATACTCCTCCAATTATATTAGATGATAGTAAAGACTACGTCTTAGGGTTAATAAGCTTTGAGGCTTATAATTCAATTCCAAATATCGAGAAAAATAAGAACAACAAATTTTATTATGGTTCCAAGGGTAAATACATTGAAATTCCAGAGGGTAACTATGATATTGATGCAATAAATAAATATCTACAACGAGCCTTAGATGACTTCAGATGGCATGATAATGATGACAGCATAAGAAAGGGAATTGTTAAGGAGCATCAAAAGCTCATTTCTATTAAAGCTAACAATAACACTCTGAAGTGTAGAATCAAGTGCAGTGAGGACATAGATTTTACTAAACAAGATTCAATAGGACACTTGCTTGGTTTTAAACCAAGAAAATTGGCTGCATTTGGTTACCATGTATCAGATTTTCCAGTCGATATTTTTAGTGTAAATACCATTTGTATAGAATGCAATATTGTGGGTGGATCCTATATTAATGACAGGCAAGCTCACGTTATTCACGAATTTTTCCCTACAGTGCCAGCTGGTTTCAAAATTGTTGAGACTCCAAGTAACGTTGTCTATTTACCCATCAACACTCGATTTATCGATCAGATTGTTGTTAATATAGTCAGTCAAGATGGTGAACTCATCAATTTCGGAAGAGAGGTGGTGTCATTAAGACTACATTTGAAGGAAGCGTGATCAATAAGTGCAATGGTAATAAGGTATAACAAACGTGGCGGTTCTAGTAGTCGAAGCTATATAGGAGGTATATATTTAAAACCTGCCATCAGTTCTACACGAACCATCAAACCAATAACAGTAAGAAATCGAAAGTTTCTCGAATCTCTTGGTTTTAAGGTAATTTTTAAGAAGTGATAATAAAAATGGATATATTAAATGTCAACGAGAGGGCTTATTTTGACAACACTATTATTAACTCTGAGAAACATACTCATCAACCGTACGCATCTACGTCTTTGAATAATAATGATGAAATTCGCATTCCAATACAACAGCAGGATGTCTACACATTACCCAGTGAAAGTTCATTGTATATTGAAGGTAAATTACTGAAAACTGATAATACACCCTCCAAAACTGCTACATTTGTGAATAATGGTGTCATGCTTTTATTTGATGAAATCAGATATGAAATGGGTGGATATGTAATAGATCGCATCCGTCATCCAGGTCTAACCTCCATTCTAAAAGGATACGTGTCATTCAACACAAGTGATACTCAATATCTACAAAATAGTGGATGGTTTTTAATAACAACGAACGGTCACTTATAGTTGACGATCATGGAAATTTTAATGTTTTAATCGATTTATCCACCATTTTCGGATTCTGCGAAGACTTTAAGAAAATTATTTTAAATTTGAGGCAGGAGTTGGTGTTAATTCGCTCAAATTCGGATACCAACGCTATAATAAATTCTGCAGATGAGTCAGTTAAAGTTGTATTAAATAAAGTATTGTGGAAAATGCCTCATATATCAGTGTCAGATGTGGAAAGATTGAAATTGGTTGACTATGTAGCTAGGAACAAGGAATTGGAAGTTCCCTTTAGAGGTTGGGAACTGCATGAGTATCCTCTCCTACAAGAAACTCAACGTCACACCTGGAATATCAAGACGGCGACGCAACTTGAGAAACCTAGATTTGTAATTGTAGGTTTCCATACTGATCGTAAAAATAAATTGAAAAAAAATTTCAGTCACTTTGATCATTGTAATTTAATTAATATGAAACTGTATCTTAATTCTGAGATGTTTCCTTATGACAATTTGAATATAAATTTTGAGAACAATCAGATAGCAACCTTGTTTGACATGTATGCAAAGTTTCAACGATCGTATTATGGAAAGGAAAATGAACCTATTTATACACGTGCAGAGTTCAAGAAATATGCACCTTTAATTGTTATAGATTGTTCTCATCAGAATGAAAGTCTTAAATCTGGTTCAGTTGATATTCGACTAGAATTCGAGACTAATAAAAATATTCCTTCAAATACAAGTTGTTACGCTCTTATACTTCATGATAGATTAGTTAAATATAGTCCTCTAACTAGTACTGTAAGGATTTTATAAAACATATAATTAATGATAGTTATTTTTGTTATTATTGTAAGTTGTTATTGTATATTACTTAATAAATAAAAACAAGTCTTAAAGTTGTTTAAATCATTTTATTCCTTAATTTCATTTAATATACAAAGAGTTCTATTATAATCATACAAATGTGTAGAAGGCCATGGGGCGGAATCAGGACCACAGCTCCATCCTAAACAAGCATCTAAATCTTGTTCAGCTTTTTGTATATTATCCTCAATCCATTTAAGAATATTACCATGATGAAAATTTGTAGATGGCTGAAACTTCCAGTGCAACTTTTTAGACTCTTGTAGCGTGCGCAATTTGTGAAGTGTACGGCTTCTGGCATAGTATGCCGCTTTACACATGGCTTCATCCATCGTTTTGTCAATGGTTTTATAATTACTTAATATATTTCTTAGTGGAAAAGTGGTATTGTCAAGATATGGATAATATTTGTCATCTAGTAACAATTGAAATAAGTATATTTTGAATGATATTTTAATTGAGGATGTAATATTTGTATAATATCATTCAATCGTTTAACGGATACGTATTCATATCCTTCTTTGTGACACACCGCCAACACGCTGTGAATAAACTCATCAAGTTCCATTTTCTTGTCCATCAACAATTCAATGAATTGTAAAGGAGGTTGTATATCATATTCCGATAACCACTTAAAGGCTTCCTCTGGAATTACAACTTCTTCCAAGATACTCTTTAATAACTTGTATCTTTCTTCACTGTAACAGCACTCGATAATGCAACGTTCGATAAATTTATTGTAAACTTTAACGGTTGCATAATGCAAAGCAATATGCATCTCACTACACAGATTGTTCATAGTCATGTTGGAGAGATGAAAACAAACTGATTTTGATCTGTTAGCTTACAACTTATATACCAGTAATTTGCTGACTCACGAGCACACTATCCAGTTTACAGTAGACATTGCCACACATAATTTTATCGAATACAAATTCTTTTGTTTGGAATGTTATCGTTGTCATCTGAAATTCTTTCAAAACCCCAGGGCTTCGTATCTGTGCTCTTAGAATTTAAAATTCTTTTATCATCGTAAGGGTTAAGAATCATCTTATGTTGTCGAATTGTATAAACACAATGCTTTTAGATCTAATTAGATGCTGTGGCTTGTAAATAATTTCATGATCGAACAGAGTTCTTTTGTAATCTTCAAATGTAATTTTCTTAACACTTGCAGATGTAGAACCCTTTGACTTTTTAACTATCTTGTTATTATGAACTTTATAAGCATACATTTTTGCTCGAAGGCCTACAAATTCTAGCATGATTTTTCCATTATTTTCATCTTTCATCAAACCTGGCACTTTCTTGTTTTCTGTTCTATTCCATATGGATTATGAGGATCATAATCAGATGTATCAAACCTCTGACTGTCTTCTTTAATATACTCATAAATATCAGGCACATTCAATTGATAAATTAGGCTATCGGTATCTGTGTACAGGAGTTTTGCTTTATTTTTAAATTTTTGCAAGATATAATCATAGTGAAATTCATACAGAAAGGTTTTAGATATATCTAGAACACAGAATCCTGCGTATATAGGTTTATTAAACAAAATTTCTAATTTATTCATTTCTACAATAATCATATCATCATCAAAAATGCTACAACTGTGGAAATTAGGTTTTGCAATATAATTTTGAGCCCCATAACGTCCCATTTAGTGGTCATACGGACATCTCTATATTTCCGTACGTTTTCCATTAATTTGCCGTACACAGCATTTATCATTAATTTATAAAAATTCTTATCAAAATCATTTTTGGCTTGCTGACGCAACGTGGTGTTTAAATCAATATACTTTTTCAACCACGCAGCTTGTTTGAATCTGAGAACCCTGTTAATTTTCTTTAAACGTAATCCATGCTTCAAATACAGCTTTAAATTTCTATAATGAACAACATAATTACTTTTTGGATACAATGTTAGTAATAATTTCTTTAATTTTGATCTTGAAGGTACTGGTGGTGTCATGTGTTGTGGAGCTAAAGGTAGATCACTATGAATTTGATGTAGATAATTGGGATATTCTAAGTCACAATCGAAAATATAGCCAACTTCTGCATTATCTGGAATATTTATTATATCTAAATTTTCAATTTCATTCTCTTTCAGAAATTCAAATTCTCCATATGGTAAATATTCAGACATTGCAGCCCCATATAAATTGTTTATATCAAAATACATTAGATATACGGATTCTTGACTTGAATCATAGAGATCTCCCATATATTTATTATTTGCTTTTGCATATCTATTGGAACACTGAGACACTCCACCACGAATACCTCTCTCAATAAACATAAGTTTTCGATATCCGTTAAAAGTTCTAAGTGTACTCCAGTCGTTTTAAGCATAGCATCGAACGCTAAACCTGGAGCAGTATAAAAATGTAATGGATCCAATTCATATGTTAGTAAACAAGTTCGTCGAAAATTTTCGAATATATCAGCAAGAAGGAGAACATCACTTTTCAAGTATAAATCAGAATAATCACCTAACGTTTTTATGTTAAATGTTTTCCAAACATTAAGGGCATGCTGATAATCTTCATCTTTAATACATTCATCATGCAATTGACTATAGAAATTCGCTTTTGGTGGTAAACATGTCTCAGTGAGTTTTTCCCACGAATCAATATAATCGTAAGGAAAAATACCCTTTCTTGTTAATAAATTAAATTCTTGATCAGTGTTACAATAAGCCTTAACAATGGTTTTCTTTTCATTTTCTAAATAAGAAGATAATTTATCAAGACTACTAGACATAAAGCGGAATGAGTCGATGAATCGTAAGTGTACAGCAGTACCTTCAACCGTTTTAGTAAATGAAATATATTTTCTTTATTAACTGGTAGCAATCGAACTGGACCTGCAAAACCGGTAGCCAATTGTTTCATTATAAAATTTGCATCATAACCGCTTAAATTATGAAAAACAACAGGTATATTAAATGAGTTTTGATAATTTAGATTACAATCTTGATGAGCTGCACCTCTGTATTTAGAGCTGAGGTGACAATGATCACGAACTTTGATATCACTCGATGTAAATGGTTTGGTACATATGTGACAGTGTGTTGCGGTAGCATAATTTATTTCTTGTTCGAATGATAAAGTTTCCATTTCTTTCGAATTTTTAAGGATACTATCAATATTCAATGCAATATCTTGTAGTTCTGAAATAAACCATTTTATACAGTCATCACCTCGATATAGCTTGAGTCTTGATAAATTATTATCATATGAACATTTCAAATAATATGCTACACTGAATGGTGTATGCTTTTGATAATTAACTGAATTGTACTGTTCCACTCCTAAGGTTTCACACGGTTCAAGAATACTTTCAAGATCGGCATATATCACAAAAGGTACTCTTTCTTTGTAACTGAAATGCTTGAAATGTAAAATTTTATCCGACTCCTTTGGTAATTTGAGGGCACACTTATTCATGTTATTGCAGTAAACTAAATGTCCTTTAAGTAAATCATCAGAACTAAAATGATTTAAGCACCTATAGCATATGAAAGTTTTATGTCCATGAGAAGATAGTTGTTTTGAAAGTAGTGCTGACATTCTCTTTATCCATGCGAAGTGGAAAAATGTCTTATCGTTTGAGAATCCTGTAAAATTATTATTATTATTTTCAGTCGATAGCACTAATAAATTAATGGGTTCTCTGTTACTATTTCTATAATCGCTTAAAGAAAGCGGCAGAACGTTTTTATTTTCTATACAATACAAATTAATAGACAAGTTATTCCAAACTTCTTTATATCATTAAGTTTTATTGGAAACTCGATGGAATCATATTTTAGAACATCTTTAAAATGAGGATAACTTGTTATTCTTTCAGGATGTTTATTTTTAGCTGGATATAGAGCGGAGATTACAGCCCACAGAAAACAAAATGAATCGTTATTTTCTACATTTATTACAGCTTTTTTTCGTGATATAAAACCTGGTAAACTAACATAAGTTGATGTTCCCCCTTTTAAAGGTGAAAATTTGTTAATATTGACTTTTAAGTGCAAAACCTCTGTAAGAGCCCATCCCGAATCTTTTTCACTAAATTCTTCTAATTTATTTGTTAAAGTATGGATTACGTTATCCCTGTACCAAGTTTTTAAATTAGTATTTATATCGATTATATGATTTTTGTAGAAAACGTTTTCATATCAATATCACCACTTTGAGGTTTAATAAAATTACATACTAATACAACATTAACTTTAAGCATTGATTGTTGACGATATAATCTAATTTTTCTTTGAAAATTATTAAATGCCTTATTTAAGAAGCATAATGGATCTTTGATACTTAAATTTGCAATTAATCCTGTACACACTCGTCCGTCGAAGCAAGAATCAATCGAATGCCAAACTAAATTTCGACTACGCTTCTTTTCAGCAGTATTGTTCTCTAAGCCTGCTCCAACTTTACTAGAAGTATATCGTAAGTGTTGCAATTTAGCTAAATAATATTTCAATAATGCTAAGTTTCCTTCTAACTTAAAAGGATTTTCAGTATCCTCTTGACGGTTAATTCTATTTTTAATCGCCGTCTCCAACAATTTCACATTACCTTTTACTAACTTTATTTGCCTTATTATCTCTTCTTTAGTTTTTACCAATTTTACGGCTTCTTCAGTAGTTTTCACAATTGTAGAACTAATAGAGGTTACTGTTTCAGGATTCATGTCTACTTTATGTCACTGTACGGTAGCACTGAATCAAGGAAAATAACAACAACAGCAGCAGCAGCAGCAGCAAGTATACCAGATTAGTATGAGAAGTGTAAATATAAACTGTGTGATTTCTTAAAGAACACAACTCATTTTATATGCGCAAGGAGCTTGCGCAGATAAATTGAAACGTTAGCTCATTTTGAAGCATATATCTACATTTTTGCATTTGCTATTGTTAAACGTAACACCTCAACCGCTTAATAAATATATAATTTATGATATGTTCTTAAAAATATACTGCAGCAACTATATTACAGGAAAACAATAAAATAAAAATATATAATTTATTTCTTTATTTTGCAAATTCTAAATAAAAATTATATAAACTGTAAACATTTGCTAACGCACATGCGCAATGCTGCATTTGTGGTGCCAACATTCCGGAACCATGGGCTTCAATTTTGGACGTTCCAGAAGCTCAACCACCGGTTTGTCTACATATTTCCTTAGGAATTCAGCCTTCTGATTCCCCTTCACATATATTATTCCAGCTGTCTGGGTTGCTGCCTTAAGAATTTTTGGAAGATCTTCGAGGATTCGTTGCCATCATTCCATGGAATACCATGATGGTAGTTGACTACCCAATACGCCTCTTTTGTAGCTCCCATGACAGCTGATGAAAGGGGAAAGGGGTTTAAATATATAATGGTAGGAGATTTTACCATTATAAACCCCAATTCCTTCACGGCCCATCTGATGTCGTCCTTCTTGTTACTAATTTTAAAACACTGAATGTCTACCACGCAGTCGGAAGTCATCTTTTTCGAAGGATCTTTAAAAATAATGTTTTATTTAGCTCAGATACTAATATCTGTAATATGGTTACAAACTCTAGGATACTGCTTTATATACTTTCTAAATGATCAAGTCAGCGCTTATAATGATTGTGGTGGGAGGAATAACGAATCTGTGAAACATTAAGCATTATTGAATACGTCTTGGTGGAACACTTTACATAACTTAATAAGATTTTAAGTCATCTTAAATACATAGAAAATATGAAAAAATTTAAAATTTCAAAGTTATTTGCATAGAAAAGGTGAAAATATGAAACTGTGTATCTTTATGTTTTCGAGGGTGCTCTTTCAGAATTTGTAATCAGAAAAACCTGTCTCGAAAAAACATGATTTTTGAAAAAATTTGGTTTTGAAATTTTTTTGATTTTTTTAAAATCATAAAACGAAAGTATATAGCATATAGTATGAAGTGAAATAGATTAGATGAATTTGGCCAATGCTATTTTCTGAAAATCGTAATAGGTAGTATGTCAAGGTCACGTATTTTTTTGTTTAATATGGAAAAATCTTACATGATTTGACATTCCCTAATTGACCCTGTATCAGATTATCCCAAAAATAAACCTATAACAGAGATCCTATACACATCAAAATTTGGACATTTTCAAAGAAATTTCTGAAATCTGAAAATGAAACCAATCGTAGAATTTTTTAAATTCTAGCAAGTCATATTAGAGGTTGAGTAAAGAAAAAGTTTATACAAACTTCATCGTCAAGCGTCACGTTTAAGGGCTAGGGGTGAAAAAACAAAATACCCTTAAACAGTTTTTTCGTTATAACTTGATTACTATAAGAGATAGAAAGTTGATTTTTTGATTATGAATAGGAAAGAAAAAGCTATCGAACGATGGTATAATTTTGGTTTCACAACTAGTATGAAAATCGGGGGTGGGGGTAGCGCCAAATTTTACATAAGGATGAGGGGTTGCAATGTTACTTTTTCAATTGTAGAACAAAAGTATTTTTCAAAAATGCAATAAAAAAAAATAAGCGACTTAAAAAAAAAAAAAAAAAAAGGAACTAAAATTCATAATTTTATATGTATGATGTTGGTGTTGTTTAAATAGATATCAAATTACATAACACGGTGTCAAATTTCAAAACGCGGCGTCAAATTTCAAAATAATGTGTCAAATTTCAAAGCGCGGTATCAAATTACAAATCGCGGTGTCAAATTTCATAACAAAAGTGTCAATTTTCAAAACAAAGGCGTCAAATTACAAAACGCGGTGTCAAATTTCAAAATAAGGTGTCAAATTACAAAGCGCGGTATCAAATTACAAATCGCGGTGTCAAATTTCATAACAAAGGTGTCAATTTTCAAAACAAAGGCGTCAAATTACAAAACGCGGTGTCAAATTTCAAAACGCGGCGTCAAATTTCAAAATAAGGTGTCAAATTTCAAAGCGCGGTATCAAATTACAAAACGCGGTGTCAAATTTCATAACAAAGGTGTCAATTTTCAAAACAAAGGCGTCAAATTACAAAACGCGGTATCAAATTTCAAAACGCGGTGTCAAATTTCAAAATAAGGTGTCAAATTACAAAACGCGGTATCGAATTTCAAAACGCGGTGTCAAATTTCAAAACGTGGTGTCAAATTACAAAACGCGGTGTCAAATTTCAAAACGTGGTGTCAAATTACATTTTTGTTAACTCAGCAGGAAATGGTGTCGGATTACAATTCTCAAAGAATAAGTATGAAACTGAATTTTATCTGACACGAGAAAGTTAGTGACCTGTACAGTTCAACGGAATTCACCGGATGTTCATATTACTGTGTAAGTTGCAACAATTTGATATATAAGCATACTGCATTCGTTGAGTATATTCATTCTAATACAAACCTATTAGTAGGAACAGTCTTAACTTCGCTTCGCTTAATTTTTATACCATTTTAAAAATGTCTCAATTTTTATCTGAAGAGATCTATCAGCAGGAAATGCAGAATCCTCATTTGGATGAAGCCATCAATGAGGCGTAAGTTTTTCTAATGTTTTCTACGTTTTATTAAACTATTTTCTCGTTTTTACAGAATATCAGAGGAACTCAATTTGGCCGTGAAGGCAATTACCAGTAGAATAGCTATGCCGATCCTGCTCCACAATTCAAGATGGCGACTGGAGCAGGATCGGCATAGCTTTCAGCCGTCTACGTCACAATGTTTGGGAGGGGTTACAAGTGTGTAGATAGATGACGCTAAGCTACTTTAATAATAATAATCGTATTATGCTCATGCTGAGCGAAAGCGTTTAACACTTGAAGTATATTGTTTAATCGATTTTCTTCTGATACAATGAGTGGTCAAAAGCGGGTTGTGTTTAACTTAGACAATAATAAAACCATTATACTTATGGATCCTGATGGTTTGTTTGAAAAAGCAAGAAAATCAGATTGGATGCAGATGGCTAGAGATAGAGCTCGCTTTCAAAGAAGAATCAATGATGTCTCATTTATTATAAGTAGTGTTTTAGATAATAATCATCGATCACGTATTTACTATGAAAGATTTTGTTGCATGTCTATTACTATAAAATAAAGTTTTATTTTCATCACTCTGTATATTATTTTGTGGATACCTAACCTGTTTAGTGTAAGGGCTGTTATAAAAGTATGTAACACTCAGTTATTTCAATTATTATCAAATAAGAATCGTGCTGAGCGGAAGTGTTATTAATTGCAATATGCCTGTTCCAGTAAAGTACAAGTGCATCAAATGTGGTGGAGATTGCGACCTGCCAAATAGAAAATGTTTCACATGTGAAACTAAGGATTATTTTGAGGGTGCTGATGGATCAAAACATGTTCCTAGTTCTTACTTTGATAAAAGTGATTCCAAGTAACTGTTGCTGGTTGTGTCCAGTTCAACTTATTAGCCTTTCTACTATAAAAGTAGGAGAGTAAATTATAATTCCAAATGTGCGAGGGAGGGTCCACGTGAGAAATATGGGTGGGGTGGGTGAATAAGGTATATATATATATGCATATATGAGACTTATTTGAACAGTCAGTCTACTATATTCATTTATATTCAACATGGATCTGCAAAAGTTGAACAAGGCAACTTCATATAAAGAAATTAAAAATGTGAAAGATTTAGAAATAAATCAAAAGTTTAAAATAGTGAAGCTGAGGTTTAGTAAAACAAAATATGGTGACAGTGTTGTGGCTGAAACTGAAAATTTTTCCTGCTATTTACCAAGAAGATTTTACATGCATTTTGAGAAGGAAGGTATTGAAAACTTTAACGATTCTTTAAGAAGTCGACCTGTATATCTGGTTAGTAAAGGAAAAATTGGTTTAACAACGGACATTACATTTGTCCAAGACGATGCATGAAGAATTCATAAAAGGATTATTAATAGGTATTTGTCTACGGGTCTTATATTCCAGACAAATGTATTATTATACCTAGTTATAAAATAAAAATAATTTAGAAATAAATCAAAAGTTTAAAATAGTGAAGCTGAGGTTTAGTAAAACCAAATATGGTGACAGTGTTGTGGCTGAAACTGAAAATTTGTCCTGCTATTTACCAAGAAGATTTTACATGCATTTTGAGAAGAAAAGTATTGAAAACTTTAGCGATTCTTTAAGAAGTCGACCTGTATATCTGGTTAGTAAAGGAAAGAAAATTGGTTTAACAATGGACATTACATTTATCCAAGACGATGCATGAAGAATTCATAAAAGGATTATTAATATGTATTTGTCTACAGGTCTTATATTCCAGAGCAATGTGTTATTATACCTAGTTATAAAATAAAAATATTTGTATCGAATTAGCAATTTTATTATTCTACCTCGTACATATACTATAAATAAATCCTTGTATACTATATGTTCTGCTCCAGTGTATTACCGAAGCATGAAAAATTCATAAAACGAATATTAATATTTTATTTTGAAGTAAACCTTTGTCTACAAGTCTTATATTTCAGGTGAATGTTTTATTGTACCTAGTAAGAAAATAAAAATATATATTGAATTAGCAAATTTATTATTTTACCCCATTACATATACTATAAAAACATAATACAGTGAATGTTTTGTCATAGTTTTCTCCTGAAACTTGATCGAACCTTGTATATAAGCAGAATCTAACATTTTACACATATATGGTTATTATTATTTTATATAAAATAAATGTAACACATTACTGGAAATGAGTCGTAACGTTTCTATCGGACCATTTTTGTTGTAACCATGACCATAGACTTACAAGACAATTGAGTTTAGCATTGGTTACTTAAAAAATCTATAAAACAGTGCAACAATAACCACCTAACATTTCGACATCTCATTTAGTTTAAAAATTTTTACTAGGTAACATATATTTAAAAATTTTTAATATTTGAATTATAAACTATAATCCATTGCATTAATAATATTTTATATGATGCTGAAAAGCTGCTATGTAGCACATATTTGACTTTAATGTTCACGAGAAAATATATTTATAATTAAAAAAATAAATAAATTTGTTATTTTACTTGTAATCAAAAACTAAATAATTTCAAAATATGCTTTATTATTTATTAGATATTCAGGTTTGACTTGGTAAAGAAAACAAATGAATAGATAATAATGCTATATATTTTTAAAAACTATACTACAATACATAATTAAAAAACAAAATATAATATAAATATATACAAAAAACAAAATATATACAAAAAACAAAATATATACAAAAAAGAAGATTAAAATGAGCACTAATTAAATGAAATTAATAATTAATTATTAATTTCATTAAACTTTGCTGCGATGGCCTCATATTTTTTTTTAGTCTCGTTAGCAGAACGCTCCCTCTTATCGATGGAGCGTTCTTGCTCATCGAGCAACCGAATTTGTTCCCTGAGGGTCTCTCTGTGGACCCTCAACGATTTTCGCTCCCCTTTAGCCGCGATATGAGGTCATCGCTGTTTTTAATCTTCTTTTATAGAAGTCATCTTTCCATCCATCCGCTGGCGGAATTCTGCCCTCCGCTGCTTCTCTTCGTTGATTGCTCCTGTCCAATAATCTTCGGAATCCGAGGAGGAGGAGCAGGTCGAGGCGTAGGCGACAGCGAGCGAATGGAAGATGAGGGCCGTCTAATGGTTTTCCGAGCCAAACCCAAATTTTTGCCTCTGCAACAAAAAAATAACAGATAATAATTCATACATTTTTACAATTTTTTAATATTTACCTAGAAGGAAGTGCAGGAATTTCCCTCGGCGGATTTTGGAAAACGTCCGCGTCATCCTCTTGTTCGAAGCACTTCCTTTTGGCAGCGGCCACCTTCGACGAACAACTTGGGCTTGGCCTGGTTGAAGCTTCCAATGAGGTAATTGCCTTCACGGCCAAATTGAGTTCCTCTGATATTCTGTAAAAACGAGAAAATAGTTTAATAAAACGTAGAAAAACATTAGAAAAAAACTTACGCCTCATTGATGGCTTCATCCAAATGAGGATTCTGCATTTCCTGCTGATAGATCTCTTCAGATAAAAATTGAGACATTTTTAAAATGGTATAAAAATTAAGCGAAGCGAAGTTAAGACTGTTCCTACTAATAGGTTTGTATTAGAATGAATATACTCAACGAATGCAGTATGCTTATATATCAAATTGTTGCAACTTACACAGTAATATGAACATCCGGTGAATTCCGTTGAACTGTACAGGTCACTAACTTTCTCGTGTCAGATAAAATTCAGTTTCATACTTATTCTTTGAGAATTGTAATCCGAAACCATTTCCTGCTGAGTTAACAAAAATGTAATTTGACACCACGTTTTGAAATTTGACACCGCGTTTTGTAATTTGACACCACGTTTTGAAATTTGACACCGCGTTTTGAAATTCGATACCGCGTTTTGTAATTTGACACCTTATTTTGAAATTTGACACCGCGTTTTGAAATTTGATACCGCGTTTTGTAATTTGACGCCTTTGTTTTGAAAATTGACACCTTTGTTATGAAATTTGACACCGCGTTTTGTAATTTGATACCGCGCTTTGAAATTTGACACCTTATTTTGAAATTTGACGCCGCGTTTTGAAATTTGACACCGCGTTTTGTAATTTGACGCCTTTGTTTTGAAAATTGACACCTTTGTTATGAAATTTGACACCGCGTTTTGTAATTTGATACCGCGCTTTGAAATTTGACACCTTATTTTGAAATTTGACGCCGCGTTTTGAAATTTGACACCGCGTTTTGTAATTTGACGCCTTTGTTTTGAAAATTGACACCTTTGTTATGAAATTTGACACCGCGATTTGTAATTTGATACCGCGCTTTGAAATTTGACACCTTATTTTGAAATTTGACGCCGCGTTTTGAAATTTGACACCGCGTTTTGAAATTTGATACCGCGTTTTGTAATTTGACACCTTATTTTGAAATTTGACACCGCGTTTTGTAATTTGATACCGCGCTTTGAAATTTGACACCTTATTTTGAAATTTGACGCAGCGTTTTGAAATTTGACACCGCGTTTTGAAATTTGATACCGCGTTTTGTAATTTGACGCCTTTGTTTTGAAAATTGACACTTTTGTTATGAAATTTGACACCGCGATTTGTAATTTGATACCGCGCTTTGAAATTTGACACATTATTTTGAAATTTGACGCCGCGTTTTGAAATTTGACACCGTGTTATGTAATTTGATATCTATTTAAACAACACCAACATCATACATATAAAATTATGAATTTTAGTTCCTTTTTTTTTTTTTAAGTCGCTTATTTTTTTTTATTGCATTTTTGAAAAATACTTTTGTTCTACAATTCAAAAAGTAACATTGCAACCCCTCATCCTTATGTAAAATTTGGCGCTACCCCCACCCCCGATTTTCATACTAGTTGTGAAACCAAAATTATACCATCGTTCGATAGCTTTTTCTTTCCTCTTCATAATAAAAAAAAAAATCAACTTTCTATCTCTTATAGTAATCAAGTTATAACGAAAAAACTGTTTAAGGGTATTTTGTTTTTCACTAGCCCTTAAACGTGACGCTTGACGATGAAGTTTGTATAAACTTTTTCTTTACTCAACCTCTAATATGACTTGCTAGAATTTAAAAAAATTCTACGATTGGTTTCATTTTCAGATTTCAGAAATTTCTTTGAAAATGTCCAAATTTTGGATGTGTATAGGATCTCTGTTATAGGTTTATTTTGGGATAATCTGATACAGGGTCAATTAGGGAATGTCAAATCATGTAAGATTTTTCCATATTAAACAAAAAATACGTGACCTTGACATACTACCTATTACGATTTTCAGAAAATAGCATTGGCCAAATTCATCTAATCTATTTCACTTCATATATACTATATACTTTCGTTTTATGATTTTAAAAAATCAAAAAAATTTCAAAACCAAATTTTCAAAAATCATGTTTTTTTCGAGACAGGTTTTTCTGATGACAAATTCTGAAAGAGCACCCTCGAAAACATAAAGATACACAGTTTCATATTTTCACCTTTTCTATGCAAATAACTTTGAAATTTTAAATTTTTTAGATTCGTACTTTAAGTTAGGCAAACAAATTTTTCATATTTTCTATGTATTTAAGATGACTTAAAATCTTATTAAGTTATGTAAAGTGTTCCACCAAGACGTATTCAATAATGCTTAATGTTTCACAGATTCGTTATTCCTCCCACCACAATCATTATAAGCGCTGACTTGATCATTTAGAAAGTATATAAAGCAGTATCCTAGAGTTTGTAACCATATTACAGATATTAGTATCTGAGCTAAATAAAACATTATTTTTAAAGATCCTTCGAAAAAGATGACTTCCGACTGCGTGGTAGACATTCAGTGTTTTAAAATTAGTAACAAGAAGGACGACATCAGATGGGCCGTGAAGGAATTGGGGTTTATAATGGTAAAATCTCCTACCATTATATATTTAAACCCCCTTTCCCCTTTCATCAGCTGTCATGGGAGCTACAAAAGAGGCGTATTGGGTAGTCAACTACCATCATGGTATTCCATGGAATGATGGCAACGAATCCCTCGAAGATCTTCCAAAAATTCTTAAGGCAGCAACCCAGACAGCTGGAATAATATATGTGAAGGGAATCAGAAGGCTGAATTCCTAAGGAAATATGTAGACAAACCGGTGGTTGAGCTTCTGGAACGTCCAAAATTGAAGCCCATGGTTCCGGAATGTTGGCACCACAAAATGCAGCATTGCGCATGTGCGTTAGCAAATGTTTACAGTTTATATAATTTTTATTTAGAATTTGCAAAATAAAGAAATAAATTATATATTTTTATTTTATTGTTTTCCCTGTAATATAGTTGCTGCAGTATATTTTTTAAGAACATATCATAAATTATATATTTATTAAGCGGTTGAGGTGTTACGTTTAACAATAGCAAATGCAAAAATGTAGATATATGCTTCAAAATGAGCTAACGTTTCAATTTATCTGCGCAAGCTCCTTGCGCATATAAAATGAGTTGTGTTCTTTAAGAAATCACACAGTTTATATTTACACTTCTCATACTAATCTGGTATACTTGCTGCTGCTGCTGCTGCTGTTGTTATTATTTTCCTTGATTCAGTGCTACCGTACAGTGACATAAAGTAGACATGAATCCTGAAACCGTAACCTCTATTAGTTCTACAATTGTGAAAACTACTGAAGAAGCCGTAAAATTGGTAAAAACTAAAGAAGAGATAATAAGGCAAATAAAGTTAGTAAGGTAATGTGAAATTGTTGGAGACGGCGATTAAAAATAGAATTAACCGTCAAGAGGATACTGAAAATCCTTTTAAGTTAGAAGGAAACTTAGCATTATTGAAATATTATTTAGCTAAATTGCAACACTTACGATATACTTCTAGTAAAGTTGGAGCAGGCTTAGAGAACAATACTGCTGAAAAGAAGCGTAGTCGAAATTTAGTTTGGCATTCGATTGATTCTTGCTTCGACGGACGAGTGTGTACAGGATTAATTGCAAATTTAAGTATCAAAGATCCATTATGCTTCTTAAATAAGGCATTTAATAATTTTCAAAGAAAAATTAGATTATATCGTCAACAATCAATGCTTAAAGTTAATGTTGTATTAGTATGTAATTTTATTAAACCTCAAAGTGGTGATATTGATATGAAAACGTTTTCTACAAAAAATCATATAATCGATATAAATACTAATTTAAAAACTTGGTACAGGGATAACGTAATCCATACTTTAACAAATAAATTAGAAGAATTTAGTGAAAAGATTCGGGATGGGCTCTTACAGAGGTTTTGCACTTAAAAGTAAATATTAACAAAATTTCACCTTTTAAGGGGGAACATCAACTTATGTTAGTTTACCAGGTTTTATATCACGAAAAAAAGCTGTAATAAATGTAGAAAATAACGATTCATTTTGTTTTCTGTGGGCTATAATCTCCGCTCTATATCCAGCTAAAAATAAACATCCTGAAAGAATAACAAGTTATCCTCATTTTAAAGATGTTCTAAAATATGATTCCATCGAGTTTCCAATAAAACTTAATGATATAAAGAAGTTTGAAAAACTGAATAACTTGTCTATTAATTTGTATTGTATAGAAAATAAAAACGTTCTGCCGCTTTCTTTAAGCGATTATAGAAATAGTAACAGAGAACCCATTAATTTATTAGTGCTATCGACTGAAAATAATAATAATAATTTTACAGGATTCTCAAACGATAAGACATTTTTCCACTTCGCATGGATAAAGAGAATGTCAGCACTACTTTCAAAACAACTATCTTCTCATGGACATAAAACTTTCATATGCTATAGGTGCTTAAATCATTTTAGTTCTGATGATTTACTTAAAGGACATTTAGTTTACTGCAATAACATGAATAAGTGTGCCCTCAAATTACCAAAGGAGTCGGATAAAATTTTACATTTCAAGCATTTCAGTTACAAAGAAAGAGTACCTTTTGTGATATATGCCGATCTTGAAAGTATTCTTGAACCGTGTGAAACCTTAGGAGTGGAACAGTACAATTCAGTTAATTATCAAAAGCATACACCATTCAGTGTAGCATATTATTTGAAATGTTCATATGATAATAATTTATCAAGACTCAAGCTATATCGAGGTGATGACTGTATAAAATGGTTTATTTCAGAACTACAAGATATTGCATTGAATATTGATAGTATCCTTAAAAATTCGAAAGAAATGGAAACTTTATCATTCGAACAAGAAATAAATTATGCTACCGCAACACACTGTCACATATGTACCAAACCATTTACATCGAGTGATATCAAAGTTCGTGATCATTGTCACCTCAGCTCTAAATACAGAGGTGCAGCTCATCAAGATTGTAATCTAAATTATCAAAACTCATTTAATATACCTGTTGTTTTTCATAATTTAAGCGGTTATGATGCAAATTTTATAATGAAACAATTGGCTACCGGTTTTGCAGGTCCAGTTCGATTGCTACCAGTTAATAAAGAAAAATATATTTCATTTACTAAAACGGTTGAAGGTACTGCTGTACACTTACGATTCATCGACTCATTCCGCTTTATGTCTAGTAGTCTTGATAAATTATCTTCTTATTTAGAAAATGAAAAGAAAACCATTGTTAAGGCTTATTGTAACACTGATCAAGAATTTAATTTATTAACAAGAAAGGGTATTTTCCTTACGATTATATTGATTCGTGGGAAAAACTCACTGAGACATGTTTACCACCAAAAGCGAATTTCTATAGTCAATTGCATGATGAATGTATTAAAGATGAAGATTATCAGCATGCCCTTAATGTTTGGAAAACATTTAACATAAAAACGTTAGGTGATTATTCTGATTTATACTTGAAAAGTGATGTTCTCCTTCTTGCTGATATATTCGAAAATTTTCGACGAACTTGTTTACTAACATATGAATTGGATCCATTACATTTTTATACTGCTCCAGGTTTAGCGTTCGATGCTATGCTTAAAACGACTGGAGTACACTTAGAACTTTTAACGGATATGTTTATTGAGAGAGGTATTCGTGGTGGAGTGTCTCAGTGTTCCAATAGATATGCAAAAGCAAATAATAAATATATGGGAGATCTCTATGATTCAAGTCAAGAATCCGTATATCTAATGTATTTTGATATAAACAATTTATATGGGGCTGCAATGTCTGAATATTTACCATATGGAGAATTTGAATTTCTGAAAGAGAATGAAATTGAAAATTTAGATATAATAAATATTCCAGATAATGCAGAAGTTGGCTATATTTTCGATTGTGACTTAGAATATCCCAATTATCTACATCAAATTCATAGTGATCTACCTTTAGCTCCACAACACATGACACCACCAGTACCTTCAAGATCAAAATTAAAGAAATTATTACTAACATTGTATCCAAAAAGTAATTATGTTGTTCATTATAGAAATTTAAAGCTGTATTTGAAGCATGGATTACGTTTAAAGAAAATTAACAGGGTTCTCAGATTCAAACAAGCTGCGTGGTTGAAAAAGTATATTGATTTAAACACCACGTTGCGTCAGCAAGCCAAAAATGATTTTGATAAGAATTTTTATAAATTAATGATAAATGCTGTGTACGGCAAATTAATGGAAAACGTACGGAAATATAGAGATGTCCGTATGACCACTAAATGGGACGGCCGTTATGGGGCTCAAAATTATATTGCAAAACCTAATTTCCACAGTTGTAGCATTTTGATGATGATATGATTATTGTAGAAATGAATAAATTAGAAATTTTGTTTAATAAACCTATATACGCAGGATTCTGTGTTCTAGATATATCTAAAACCTTTCTGTATGAATTTCACTATGATTATATCTTGCAAAAATTTAAAAATAAAGCAAAACTCCTGTACACAGATACCGATAGCCTAATTTATCAATTGAATGTGCCTGATATTTATGAGTATATTAAAGAAGACAGTCAGAGGTTTGATACATCTGATTATGATCCTCATAATCCATATGGAATAGAACAGAAAAACAAGAAAGTGCCAGGTTTGATGAAAGATGAGAATAATGGAAAAATCATGCTAGAATTTGTAGGTCTTCGAGCAAAAATGTATGCTTATAAAGTTCATAATAACAAGATAGTTAAAAAGTCAAAGGGTTCTACATCTGCAAGTGTTAAGAAAATTACATTTGAAGATTACAAAAGAACTCTGTTCGATCATGAAATTATTTACAAGCCACAGCATCTAATTAGATCTAAAAAGCATTGTGTTTATACAATTCGACAACATAAGATGATTCTTAACCCTTACGATGATAAAAGAATTTTAAATTCTAAGAGCACAGATACGAAGCCCTGGGGTTTTGAAAGAATTTCAGATGACAACGATAACATTCCAAACAAAAGAATTTGTATTCGATAAAATTATGTGTGGCAATGTCTACTGTAAACTGGATAGTGTGCTCGTGAGTCAGCAAATTACTGGTATATAAGTTGTAAGCTAACAGATCAAAATCAGTTTGTTTTCATCTCTCCAACATGACTATGAACAATCTGTGTAGTGAGATGCATATTGCTTTGCATTATGCAACCGTTAAAGTTTACAATAAATTTATCGAACGTTGCATTATCGAGTGCTGTTACAGTGAAGAAAGATACAAGTTATTAAAGAGTATCTTGGAGAAGTTGTAATTCCAGAGGAAGCCTTTAAGTGGTTATCGGAATATGATATACAACCTCCTTTACAATTCATTGAATTGTTGATGGACAAGAAAATGGAACTTGATGAGTTTATTCACAGCGTGTTGGCGGTGTGTCACAAAGAAGGATATGAATACGTATCCGTTAAACGATTGAATGATATTATACAAATATTACATCCCTCAATTAAAATATCATTCAAAATATACTTATTTCAATTGTTACTAGATGACAAATATTATCCATATCTTGACAATACCACTTTTCCACTAAGAAATATATTAAGTAATTATAAAACCATTGACAAAACGATGGATGAAGCCATGTGTAAAGCGGCATACTATGCCAGAAGCCGTACACTTCACAAATTGCGCACGCTACAAGAGTCTAAAAAGTTGCACTGGAAGTTTCAGCCATCTACAAATTTTCATCATGGTAATATTCTTAAATGGATTGAGGATAATATACAAAAAGCTGAACAAGATTTAGATGCTTGTTTAGGATGGAGCTGTGGTCCCGATTCCGCCCCATGGCCTTCTACACATTTGTATGATTATAATAGAACTCTTTGTATATTAAATGAAATTAAGGAATAAAATGATTTAAACAACTTTAAGACTTGTTTTCATTTATTAAGTAATATACAATAACAACTTACAATAATAACAAAAAATAACTATCATTAATTATATGTTTTATAAAATCCTTACAGTACTAGTTAGAGGACTATATTTAACTAATCTATCATGAAGTATAAGAGCGTAACAACTTGTATTTGAAGGAATATTTTTATTAGTCTCGAATTCTAGTCGAATATCAACTGAACCAGATTTAAGACTTTCATTCTGATGAGAACAATCTATAACAATTAAAGGTGCATATTTCTTGAACTCTGCACGTGTATAAATAGGTTCATTTTCCTTTCCATAATACGATCGTTGAAACTTTGCATACATGTCAAACAAGGTTGCTATCTGATTGTTCTCAAAATTTATATTCAAATTGTCATAAGGAAACATCTCAGAATTAAGATACAGTTTCATATTAATTAAATTACAATGATCAAAGTGACTGAAATTTTTTCAATTTATTTTTACGATCAGTATGGAAACCTACAATTACAAATCTAGGTTTCTCAAGTTGCGTCGCCGTCTTGATATTCCAGGTGTGACGTTGAGTTTCTTGTAGGAGAGGATACTCATGCAGTTCCCAACCTCTAAAGGAACTTCCAATTCCTTGTTCCTAGCTACATAGTCAACCAATTTCAATCTTTCCACATCTGACACTGATATATGAGGCATTTTCCACAATACTTTATTTAATACAACTTTAACTGACTCATCTGCAGAATTTATTATAGCGTTGGTATCCGAATTTGAGCGAATTAACACCAACTCCTGCCTCAAATTTAAAATAATTTTCTTAAAGTCTTCGCAGAATCCGAAAATGGTGGATAAATCGATTAAAACATTAAAATTTCCATGATCGTCAACTATAAGTGACCGTTCGTTGTTATTAAAAAACCATCCACTATTTTGTAGATATTGAGTATCACTTGTGTTGAATGACACGTATCCTTTTAGAATGGAGGTTAGACCTGGATGACGGATGCGATCTATTACATATCCACCCATTTCATATCTGATTTCATCAAATAAAAGCATGACACCATTATTCACAAATGTAGCAGTTTTGGAGGGTGTATTATCAGTTTTCAGTAATTTACCTTCAATATACAATGAACTTTCACTGGGTAATGTGTAGACATCCTGCTGTTGTATTGGAATGCGAATTTCATCATTATTATTCAAAGACGTAGATGCGTACGGTTGATGAGTATGTTTCTCAGAGTTAATAATAGTGTTGTCAAAATAAGCCCTCTCGTTGACATTTAATATATCCATTTTTATTATCACTTAAAAATTACCTTAAAACCAAGAGATTCGAGAAACTTTCGATTTCTTACTGTTATTGGTTTGATGGTTCGTGTAGAACTGATGGCAGGTTTTAAATATATACCTCCTATATAGCTTCGACTACTAGAACCGCCACGTTTGTTATACCTTATTACCATTGCACTTATTGATCACGCTTCCTTCAAATGTAGTCTTAATGACACCACCTCTCTTCCGAAATTGATGAGTTCACCATCTTGACTGACTATATTAACAACAATCTGATCGATAAATCGAGTGTTGATGGGTAAATAGACAACGTTACTTGGAGTCTCAACAATTTTGAAACCAGCTGGCACTGTAGGGAAAAATTCGTGAATAACGTGAGCTTGCCTGTCATTAATATAGGATCCACCCACAATATTGCATTCTATACAAATGGTATTTACACTAAAAATATCGACTGGAAAATCTGATACATGGTAACCAAATGCAGCCAATTTTCTTGGTTTAAAACCAAGCAAGTGTCCTATTGAATCTTTTTTAGTAAAATCTATGTCCTCACTGCACTTGATTCTACACTTCAGAGTGTTATTGTTAGCTTTAATAGAAATGAGCTTTTGATGCTCCTTAACAATTCCTCTCTTATGCTGTCATCATTATCATGCCATCTGAAGTCATCTAAGGCTCGTTGTAGATATTTATTTATTGCATCAATATCATAGTTACCCTCTGGAATTTCAATGTATTTACCCTTGGAACCATAATAAAATTTGTTGTTCTTATTTTTCTCGATATTTGGAATTGAATTATAAGCCTCAAAGCTTATTAACCCTAAGACGTAGTCTTTACTATCATCTAATATAATTGGAGGAGTATACCTAGAAGTAAGAGTTGAACTTCTTCCAGACAGTAAAAGAATTCGACATCTTCGGTGTCGTGAAATATACTATTCAAATATAGCACTGCATTTTTAATTATACAAAAATTTCAGACATAGATGACCACAGTTGAATGTATTAAATGTTTGTAACTGTTCATGATTATACAATATTTTACACGGTCCATTTGTATTTAGGTAATGTACCAATTCTCGTGGAGGCCTTAAATTGCCATAGCTATCAAAATATACTGCTTTTTCTCCAGTTTTCTTATATGCAGTCCAGTGTGTCCCAGAGCCTCTTTCATTGTCTAGATTAATAATACCGCATTCTTTATAATGCACCCGACGTGGTAAACTATCTCTCATAAATATGCCTCGAAAATGTTGAATATTTAATTTCTTAGTCAATCTTATTAAATCCAAATTAGTAAGAGCTCGTTTCGGTAATTTTATCGGTAACGCTTGGAAGGTTTTTTGCGCCCTACAAAAAGACCAAAACCTTGCTTGTAAGGTCTCATGTATAGTCCTTTACCCATAGCTATTTCTTCCATTGCAGCATTGTGACGTTTACTTTCTTCAAGCTTTTGTTTTGCAGCTTTGGCATCATTAACAGCCTTTGCAATTCCTGCTGCTCCACCACCTAAAGCACCAAGCGCACTTAAGCCTGCAAATAATGGAATTAGTGGTAGAAATCCTCCTGTCTTAGGTATTGGTATTACTCGGGCAGCTTTAATATATTTCTTCTTCTTAACTTTATTAACAGCTTTTAATGCAACTTTAATAGCATCTTTCATATTCTGCACATTTTTACCTTTTAGCGCTACTCGTGCTTGCTTTGTTACATCTTTAAATGCTAACGATCCACCAACCTTTTTAGATTTCGCTTTACGTTTACCAGTTTTACTTTTATTTCTTTTAGTTTTTCCATTAATGCATCCCATTCCTAATTTAACTTTAGCTTTCATTGCTGCTGCCACAGCCAAGGCTGCTGCTTTTCTCCTATAGATGCGTTTGGTGATTTAAATCTCTCCACAGCCTTCTCACCCAAAATTTTATCTGCCGTATGTCGTTGCTCCAAGTTTTTCTCTGCTATAAGCCACGTCGTGTTCTTTACAAGCTTCGTCTAAACCATTAATACCCACATCACCTCTTGCTAATCTCTTCGCAAGTTTAGTACCAGGACCACAAAATTTATATCCTGGAATATGGAGCTCTACTGGTAAATTATTTATAGCAGAGTTCAATATACCGTTGCCAGATTTTCTTGTTATTCTAAGCATTTGGCATCACGAACTACTCACGAATGATGATAATACCAGTATCACATCTAATATATATATACACACACAATCATAGACTGAGCTTTATTTATAGTTTTGCTTCCGTCATGCGCATTATAAAACAGTCAATTGATTTACCTATTAACAACAATGATATCGCAGAAATAAAAATCTCGAAGAGACATGGAGAATTGTTACCATCTACAATCCGCTGCTTGGTTGTCGGTCCATCAAACTGTGGTAAAACTAATGTCATGATTAGTTTGATCGAGCATCCCAATGGATTAAAGTTTGAAAATATTTATATTTTTTCTAAGTCTCTCTATCAATCAAAATATCAGTATTTAGAAGAACTTCTAAAACCAATAAAAGGAATTGGATACTACGCCTTCAATAACTGCGACAACATTCTACCGCCTGAAGATGTTAAACAAAACTCAATATTTATTTTTGATGATGTAGCCTGTGATAAACAAAATGTTATGAGAGATTACTTCAGTATGGGGCGTCATAAAGACGTAGATTGCTTTTACCTTTGTCAAACTTATACACGTATTCCAAAACATCTAATACGTGATAACGCAAATATGTTGGTAGTCTTCAAACAAGATGATTTGAATCTGAAGCATATATATGAAGATCACATTAACAGCGATATGAGTTTTAATAAGTTTAAGGAAATTTGCTCACTGTGCTGGAAAGACAAATATAGTTTTATGGTGATTAATAAAGACAGTGACATTAATAATGGTAGATATAGAAAGACATTTGATCATTACATACATATATAAAGAGAAATAAGCTCTGCTAACTTTATTCATCATTATTAGTATTCATACTGAACTGCTCTTAGCACTACGCTGTTTTAACTGTTAAGTATCTGTTTTTTACTGCCAGATACCTACTTTTTACTGCCTGGGACCTGTATTTTACTGCCAGCTACCTGTTTTTTACTGCCAGCTACCTGTTTTTACTGCCAGCTACCTGTATTTTACTGCCAGCTACCTGTTTTTACTGCTTATTGAGGATCTATATCAAGTACTACAATTAGGAAGATTTGATGCTTTCAATATGAATAGAAAGGAAGTTGAAGAAAAAAATTGTTAATACAAAGGAGGAACATAGTAAAGCAAAAGCTGAATGCTCTGAAAGAAGGAAATATAATTCAAGAACAATCGTTTCTCCCTATCACGAAGCGTTTACAAACAATTGCCGAGAAACTTGATGGAGAGCCTAATATAAAAGTGAGAAGCTTATAAAAGGAAGTGAAATCAAGGTTTTCGTTTAGCTCACCAAAGAAAAGCATAGCGAAATATAATAGATCGACGACTTCTGATGCACCAAGTTTCCTAGATACATCAGTTGTCGCAGAAGGAACTTCAAATGATAATGACATTGCTGATAGAGATAATGAGGAAAACAATGAGGAACTAGATGAAAGTGTAAAAGATGCAAAAGAATATATTCAAGACTTTGGTAAATCGCCCGATATGATGTACTATTTAAATCACCTTGATCCCTTACCTAGAGACTATGTTCATAAAATGATTGGTGATGTTCATAATGAGTTTGACTTTAGGTATGGTGTTAGATATGATCCTGAGCATAATGAACTAAAAATTGGTAATGCATCTCTACAATTTGATGGTAATAATTTAATTATAGGAGGGTTAAATTATATTGGGACTCCTGGACTCTACGAATTAATTTTTAAGAAACATCCAAAAGGTTTCACAGAAGGTGAACTACTTAGACATTGTTAAACGAACGAATGCTCATAAAAGAAACTACTCTGAAAATGAGCAAATTCAGGGTAATGCATCTTACAAATATAAAAAATCATCTCCGCATTGAGTATACAACCACTAACATCACGAAGACCTCGCATCATAGCACCCTCAACTCGAAAGAGATTAGGTCTTGGTATGTTAATGGAAACCTCGAATAATCCAATCGACTACGTATACTGGGATGATCCCAATGAGCTTGTTGATAGATTAAGGCTTTTAGTTGCCTCTCAAGCCGCTGGCCATACAGGTCACTCTAACGAGATCGTCTCTATTATCGAAGAATTGCGTGAATCTAAAATTATTGAGTAGTAAGCAAAAACTTACAGCTAACTTAAAAAATGACAGTCGATAAATTTGGTAGACACATAAGTCAACCAAAGCATTCATCTGCGGATCATGAAGATTTTGAAGTAACGTTAACAAGCATCTCAGGAAACATAGTGAAGGAATTATATTATAATATTGTTTTAACATTTGAGTCTACAACCTTTCATGAAAACAGTAAGAACTATTTAATATCTGATATAAAAACATGTCAAGTTTTCTTCTACGAATCAGCTACGATTGAACATGCTACTGGTTACCCTACTGATATCATAACAATTATAAATGAAAAGGAATTTACTTTGGCAGAACTAGTCAACGTTATGCTACGTCGCAATGATAATATTTCATTTCGAGAAAAGATCCGGAAACAGAAAATAAAATTTATTTGTAGAAATCGTTATACGAGTTCCTGTGGGGTTAAATATATAGAAATTTGTTTTACATACTGTAATTTTAATTGGAATCCAATATGAAATATCTCAACAACTTCAACAAATATGCAACAAATATAAAAGAAGATATTGTCAATGAATTACACAAGCCTGCCAGAATCAATTTTAAAAGACGTAGAACCGTAATAAAAGGTCTGAATGATTTAATACAAGCTGATTTAATTGACTTGATATCATATTCCAAGGAAAATAATGGATATAAGTATGTACTAATCGTTATTAATTGCTTCTCTAAATTCATATGGACAGAACCACTAGCGAGCAAATCAGCCCAGGATGTTACAATTGCAATGAATAGGATTTTACAACGTTTTAAAAAATTCCGAAACATCTACAAACCGACATGGGAAAGGAATTCTATAATGAGAATTTCAAGAAACTGATGAAAAAATATAATATTAACCATTACAGCGTTTATAGTACAAAAAGGCTTCGATTGTGGAACGCTCCATTAGAACTATAAAGAATATGCTTTGGCGTGCTTTCAGCTTAGGAGGAGAATATAAGTGGAATCATATTTTAGATAAAATTGTTGACAAATACAACAATACAGTCCATTCTACAACAAGGATGAAACCAATTAAAGTTACATCAAGGAATGAGAGATCATTATTAAAATCAACATATACTCATTTAAAAATTGCTAATAAAATAACAAAATTTAAAGTAGGCGACCATGTGAGAATTAGCAAATATAGAGAAGCTTTTAAGAAAGGATACACTCCAAACTGGTCTAGCGAGATTTTTATCATTAGGAAAATAAGATTAACCAACCCTACAACATATTTATTGAAAGATGAGAGTGGTAAAGAAATAACAGGAGGCTTCTATGAATTGGAATTACAAAGAGTAAAACATCCTGACGCTCACTTAGTTGAAAAGGTGTTACGAAAATAAGGAAATAAAGTTTTTGTCAAATGGTTAGGTTACGATGACAAACATAATTCTTGGATTGATAAAAATAATGTATTGTAGCATGTTATATTGTATAAGAATTATAATAAATGATATACATTCTATATTCGATTTTTATTTTAATAATTAACCCTATTAGTTACATAATAATGATAAGCAGGTCATCAACCCAGCTGACGTAGTCGACAGAAACCGACTATATACTTCCGCTCAGCACAAACGGTCCTCAACCTCTATCGCGCATGTGCCAGCCGCTGTGACGTAGACGGCTGAAAGCTATGCCGATCCTGCTCCAGTCGCCATCTTGAATTGTGGAGCAGGATCGGCATAGCTATTCTACTATTACCTCATTGGAAGCTTCAACCAGGCCAAGCCCAAGTTGTTCGTCGAAGGTGGCCGCTGCCAAAGGAAGTGCTTCGAACAAGAGGATGACGCGGACGTTTTCCAAAATCCGCCGAGGGAAATTCCTGCACTTCCTTCTAGGTAAATATTAAAAAAAATTGTAAAAAATGTATGAATTATTATCTGTTATTTTTTGTTGCAGAGGCAAAAATTTGGGTTTGGCTCGGAAAACCATTAGACAGCCCTCATCTTCCATTCGCTCGCTGTCGCCTACGCCCTCGACCTGCTCCTCCTCCTCGGATTCCGAAGATTATTGGACAGGAGCAATCAACGAAGAGAAGCAGCGGAGGGCAGAATTCCGCCAGCGGATGGATGGAAAGATGACTTCTATAAAAAAGAAGATTAAAAACAGCGATGACCTCATATCGCGGCTAAAGGGGGAGCGAAAATCGTTGAGGGTCCACAGAGAGACCCTCAGGGAACAAATTCGGTTGCTCGATGAGCAAGAACGCTCCATCGATAAGAGGAGCGTTCTGCTAACGAGACTAAAAAAATATGAGGCCATCGCAGCAAAGTTTAATGAAATTAATAATTAATTATTAATTTCATTTCATTAGTGCTCAATTTATGCTAGTTTTTTGTATATATTTTGTTTTTTGTATATATTTTGTTTTTTGTATATATTTATATTATATTTTGTTTTTTAATTATGTATTGTAGTATAGTTTTTTAAAAAAATATATAGCATTATTATCTATTCATTTGTTTTCTTTACCAAGTCAAACCTGAATATCTAATAAATAATAAAGCATATTTTGAAATTATTTAGTTTTTGATTACAAGTAAAATAACAAATTTATTTATTTTTAATTATAAATATATTTTCTCGTGAACATTAAAGTCAAATATGTGCTACATAGCAGCTTTTCAGCATCATATAAGATATTATTAATGCACTGGATTATAGTTTATATTTCAAATATTAAAAATTTTTTAAAATATATGTTACCTAGTAAAAATTTTTAAACTAAATGAGATGTCGAAATGTTAGGGTGGTTATTGTTGCACTGTTTTATAGATTTTTTAAGTAACCAATGCTAAACTCAATTGTCTTGTAAGTCTATGGTCATGGTTACAACAAAAATGGTCCGATAGAAACGTTACGACTCATTTCCAGTAATGTGTTACATTTATTTTATATAAAATAATAATAACCATATATGTGTAAAATGTTAGATTCTGCTTATATACAAGGTTCGATCAAGTTTCAGGAGAAAAACTATGACAAAACATTCACTGTATTATGTTTTTATAGTATATGTACGGGGTGAAATAATAAATTTGCTAATTCAATATATATTTTTATTTTCTTACTAGGTACAATAAAACATTCACCTGAAATATAAGACTTGTAGACAAAGGTTTACTTCAAAATAAAATATTAATAGTCGTTTTATGAATTTTTCATGCTTCTGTAATACACTGGAGCAGAACATATAGTATACAAGGATTTATTTATAGTATATGTACGAGGTAGAATAATAAAATTGCTAATTCGATACAAATATTTTTATTTTATAACTAGGTATAATAACACATTGGTCTGGAATATAAGACCTGTAGACAAATACATATTAATAATCCTTTTATGAATTCTTCATGCATCGTCTTGGATAAATGTAATGTCCATTGTTAAACCAATTTTTTTCCTTTACTAACCAGATATACAGGTCGACTTCTTAAAGAATCGCTAAAGTTTTCAATACTTTTCTTCTCAAAATGCATGTAAAATCTTCTTGGTAAATAGCAGGACAAATTTTCAGTTTCAGCCACAACACTGTCACCATATTTGGTTTTACTAAACCTCAGCTTCACTATTTTAAACTTTTGATTTATTTCTAAATTATTTTTATTTTATAACTAGGTATAATAATACATTTGTCTGGAATATAAGACCCGTAGACAAATACCTATTAATAATCCTTTTATGAATTCTTCATGCATCGTCTTGGACAAATGTAATGTCCGTTGTTAAACCAATTTTTCCTTTACTAACCAGATATACAGGTCGACTTCTTAAAGAATCGTTAAAGTTTTCAATACCTTCCTTCTCAAAATGCATGTAAAATCTTCTTGGTAAATAGCAGGAAAAATTTTCAGTTTCAGCCACAACACTGTCACCATATTTTGTTTTACTAAACCTCAGCTTCACTATTTTAAACTTTTGATTTATTTCTAAATCTTTCACATTTTTAATTTCTTTATATGAAGTTGCCTTGTTCAACTTTTGCAGATCCATGTTGAATATAAATGAATATAGTAGACTGACTGTTCAAATAAGTCTCATATATGCATATATATATACCTTATTCACCCACCCCACCCATAATTATCTAGTGGCACCTCCATCTCACATGTGGAATTATAATTTACTCTCCTACTTTTATAGTAGAAAGGCTAATAAGTTGAACTGGACACAACCAGCAACAGTTACTTGGAATCACTTTTATCAAAGTAAGAACTAGGAACATGTTTTGATCCATCAGCACCCTCAAAATAATCCTTAGTTTCACATGTGAAACATTTTCTATTTGGCAGGTCGCAATCTCCACCACATTTGATGCACTTGTACTTTACTGGAACAGGCATATTGCAATTAATAACACTTCCGCTCAGCACGATTCTTATTTGATAATAATTGAAATAACTGAGTGTTACATACTTTTATAACAGCCCTTACACTAAACAGGTTAGGTATCCACAAAATAATATACAGAGTGATGAAAATAAAACTTTATTTTATAGTAATAGACATGCAACAAAATCTTTCATAGTAAATACGTGATCGATGATTATTATCTAAAACACTACTTATAATAAATGAGACATCATTGATTCTTCTTTGAAAGCGAGCTCTATCTCTAGCCATCTGCATCCAATCTGATTTTCTTGCTTTTTCAAACAAACCATCAGGATCCATAAGTATAATGGTTTTATTATTGTCTAAGTTAAACACAACCCGCTTTTGACCACTCATTGTATCAGAAGAAAATCGATTAAACAATATACTTCAAGTGTTAAACGCTTTCGCTCAGCATGAGCATAATACGATTATTATTATTAAAGTAGCTTAGCGTCATCTATCTACACACTTGTAACCCCTCCCAAACATTGTGACGTAGACGGCTGAAAGCTATGCCGATCCTGCTCCAGTCGCCATCTTGAATTGTGGAGCAGGATCGGCATAGCTATTCTACTAGTACGGACTTAAATCTCTACAAATTCTATAAGCAAATGCCAATTTCTTAGAAATTTTTACATATATATCCGACATGTGACGAAAATTTAAGTTACTATCAATTATAATCCCTCAGATATTTCCTATTTCACTTCAGGAGACATACATTCTAACATTTCATTTCTAAATATAATACTATAATTATTATTATTAACCTTAGTTGGTATACGAGCTGTTTTTGAACCTATAATAATATATTTAGATTTATTAGCATTTATAATCAATTTATTACGTACCAATCACTAATTATTTTAAGGCAACTAATTAATTTTAAGACGACTTCATTCACATTAGATCCTGCAGAGTATATAATTATGTCATCAGCAAAGATGGATTTTACAGTCACTGGTGTTTAAATAAAAATATCATTGATATATAATATAAATTGGAAACATCATTGCACCCAATTGCAATCAGTGTAGATACTCCATTACGTAATGTTTCTTCTAGTACATTTCCTGTATTTATTAAAAATAATCCATATTGTTTTTATCATAGTTACAATAAATATATGTATAGCTTAAGGAACTGTAGGAATCTTTATAATTGGTTGTACACACACCTACCTAATTAAAAAACATCTTGTACAATTTATATTTCATTTAATTCCCACCAATCTCTACTCAGAGAGGGATACCACCACCAAAATAATGTTTTAGATTCAAACTCCCCCACTGCTAAGTAGGAGGGATGAGTGGACGATTTAAGATCTTACCATATAGTAGTGAGTAGAAGGACGATTTTGAATATCCCTCCCACTCAAATGTAAGAGGAGAGATGGCTGAGTGCCTATATATACTCGCAACATGCATCAGTTTGGCAGATCAACCGAACATCTCCTTCCAATAGTAATACTTGTAACACTGCAGCAGCATCAGATTCAACAGCATTAAAATGGCATACAGACAATGGTAAGTAGAAGAAAAGTTATTATAAATTCCTTGATGAATGTGTGTTTATATACACTTACATCTTGTATTTGTTTCATAGTTCAAGTGCATATTCCACGACTAGCCACCCATCTAATAATATATTGGAGTCGGAAAATTGGGATGATGATTATGTGGGGCCGTCCAACAGCAATTCCATGACTAGCCAGCCGTCTAACAATATATTGGAGTCGGAAAAATGGGACCTGGATAAATATGTGGGTATCTACAAGCCTATAGAAGCCACAAAAAATAGGATGGTAATAATTACTAGTTTTTCTTTAACAAATAAGTATAAAGAAGAAAATAAGGCTTATATGATGGCTGAGAGGGAATGTTTATATTGACTTCTCAGCCAACAGCACAATGAGAAAAGTGAAATGTTGAAAAATAAATCTTAGGTTATATTTATATAATGTTATTTTAGTGTTATTTATATATAAAATATATAATAAACATATATATATATATATATATATATATATATATGTACTTGGCTGTTTCACACAGATACTGCAGGTATAATTCAATGCCGGTCGGGGTATTAGCCCGCGGAGTAGTTGTTTCCTACAGTATCATTTATAGATATATATATATACCAAACAATTGTTGGTATTCAACTGGTATTCAACTAGTCGGTCGTGACTACCCTTTGGCGTTTTTATATATATATATATATATGTTTCATTGCTTCCCTTTTTTTGACTTGTGGAAACATTTTAATGTCTGAACACCAATAAATAAAATTTCTTTTCAAAAGATTCTTTTCTATTTCAAATTCTTTTCTATTTCTATAATAAATAAAAATAAATAAAAAACAGTGCTATACTTGAAGTATAATTTTATTGTAATAAAATAATAAAAAAAAGAATTATGTGCCAAATACATTGTAAATATATTAAACTACGGCTGTATTGTTTATCCACTCATTCTGATCTGATGGTAGTCCAAGCAATTTGACAAATAATTTATTATCCTTTTCTTTCAAAACTTTTTCCACTAAGTAAATATCAGAGTATTTAGTCCTCTGAAGTTCGTACTCATAAAAGCATCCTTTAATAGGTTGACCGTACACATCTTCTATCATATATGTTACGGATTTGTTATATTTACTTTAACAATTTTAAAAAGTTCCGTTGAATAGTTAGCAGTATATCCCTTTTCAAATACAGCTTTAAATTTGCTAATTCGAACCATGTCACCAACACGGAATTTTGCTTTTAATGCCACTTTGTGACGATTATATACGCTTAACTTTGTTGTATGTTTTACATCAATGGGTTTTATCCCTGTTGTAGAAGTTTATAATGTTAGGAAGAATATCTAACAATGCGTTAGCATTTCTTTTTGATGAGATTCGTTATGAAATGGGTGGCGAACAAGTAAATGTTATTCGAAAACCAGATATAACATCAACAATGAAAACTATGATGTCATGGGGGCAAACGCATTTGAAAACCCTACTATCTTATGGATGGGGTTTAACACAGAAAAATAAAGATATTTTGGATACCACCAGTCATATTTTTAGCGGGAAATTACCTCTAAAATATCTTATGGGATTTGCCGAAGATTATACAAGAGGCATCCTCAACACCAAACAAGAGCTTACATTGATAATTGCTCGATCATTTAAAAATTGCTACTTTGGAGAAGTTGACGCTGATCTAGAAATTAATAAAATAGAATAGAGGATAAGACACATCATTCCTGAAGATAGCAAAAACTGAAGCTATTAAATCGCATTAATAAGGGCGGTGTTCATGCTAAAATTAAGATGGCCTATCGTATGTGGGATTTATATGAATTACCGACACTGCATAAAACATCTACAGATATATGGGCTATAAAGACCACTAACAGTTTAGAAAGACCTGATATATCATTATCGGTTTCCAGAGTACTGATAGTTCTGATAATAGAAGCAAGGACGTTACTCAATTTATCCATGCAGATATAAGCAATATCCGAGTTTATTTAAATTCTGAAGTGTATCCATATGAACGTTGGAATTTAGACTTTGGAAAGAAACTAGATTCTGCAGCTTACTATGCTTATGAAAATTTCCAACGCAGTTTCCATGGTAAAGATAATTCTGAGCCAATGATGGATATTGAAGAATTCCGAAAAAACCGACTCTTTATTATCGGCTGTTCGCATCAACAAGACGCCATGAAGTCATCCACTGTAGACATAAAGCTAGAATTTGAAACTCGAAAGAAAATTTTTTCTTAAGTTAAAATACAACAGTGTATGCATTGATAATAATTCACGATGCTTATTTAGCTTACAATGCTTTGAATGGTTCTGTACATAGTGGATTTATGTAATCTAATGAATATCTTACGTGTTCCATTAAGTTCTTAGTTGTTAGTTAACGTATTTTATTATACATGTGTAGTTTATTTATTACTTTTGTATTAAATTTAATTTATTTATAGAATGTGTTTTGTGAACTCTTGTAGCAAATAAAATCAACAATAAAAGTTTAAAATGATATATTTGTTTTATTAATAATACATCACAATAAAAAAAGATAATAGTTAATACAGTACAATTTATTTATATAATATACAATTTGCAAAATAATCTTAAGTTATTGTGTGTCATTAATAATGAGTTTCTTCTGATAAATATTCTACAACCCTCTTGAGTAAAAAGCATTTGTACTTGCGATCATTATCATCAAATTATATTTCAAGCCTCGTTCTTCAAGATTACACATAACGTAGATTCCAAGCCTAAAAACAAAACACCCTACCCTCCCTCCGTGTTATAGGTCCCAATCCCTCACTTAAATACTCATAACTGTGCTTTGTGCGGGTGACGCTACATGTATCTATTAGTTCTGTGAAAAGTGATAGTGCGCGTTAACGGGCCTTTTTGTTTATTTTTGAACAGTGAATTAAAAAAAAAAATGGGAAAAGTAATAACTGCTAAACGATCTACAAATAGACCTCATAATTTCTTAAAAAGAATTAAACGATTAGAATCCTTATTATTAGAAAGATCGGAGCAACAGGTGCGACGTCTTCGGCGAAAAAGTGCTGATAGTGACACCTACAGGTTTAACATAACAAAAGAATGTATCGTTTTACATTTTATTGTATTTTATTTTATTTTGGAGTAGAACATAATGAAGATTAAAAAATTATTTGATCGTTTTGAGCCCACTATTAAGGGGGGACGTAACGTACAAAAATATATATATATATTTTTTGGAGGTTACAATAAGCCATCCATAAAACACCTAAGCTTATTCTTAAGATAAGACGCTGTGACTGTAACTGTGAACTGGACTCGATGTCGTTAGTTGAAGATAATGCTTTACAACCAATAGGCAACTCCCTTGAAGTTGGCATCAGCGCAGAGTGTTTGCCATCAGCAATCAGGCAATTATACAACGAACTCTCCGCTTCAGACAAAGTATTTTGTCAACAGGTGTCGGAAGCTATGCTTGAGTACTACGTCTACGTTCTGTTCTACAGACGTATCATGGAACTCAAGACTAAAATGGGAACGTTGTTGAACAATGACCGAGCAGGAAGAGCTGATATCAGATCTAAACCTGTTCTATCCTAGCACACTCATACCATGGATAGATGGGTTAGGAGATCTCGATCTAACAGATCAGGGCCGAGTATCATTTACTTGCCTAATGAAATCAACAGATACGGTAACTTTGGCCGTGTTAATGACGTGACCCACGTGCTATATGAGACGATTCCAACTGTTTTCGCACGCTGCGAATGATGGCTGACATGCCAGTTACGTTACGTGGTGGACCAGAACTTTGGGATTTACCAGCAGACATTCGACCAGAGGATATACGCGCAGGGGCACCAACCCGTAACCTAATAGGTTACAGCCCAGCGGAGTTATTAACGACAGAGCAAACTGAGGCTCTTCGTCACGCAGGAGTGGACGCAGAATTCACTCAAGACATACCCCATGATAGGTACAAGATAAATTCAAATTTATTATTGTCCGTTTCCAAATGGCTATCAGAAGTGACCGCATGGGAAAATGTCCTCTTGCCTCTGAAGCATCGCTCAAGAAAAAGGGCCGTGGAACATATGATGTTATGATCGAATCAGTTCACAATGTAGCTTTGATAAGGTGGTTTGATAGAAAGTCAATTAATTTTATATCAGCATATGCAGCAGTTGAACCAAAGGATAAGTGTAAAAGGTGGAGTCATCAAGAAAAAAAATCAATCCAGGTTGATAGACCCTACGTTGTAAAAGAGTACAACTCGTTTAAGGGAGGAGTTGATCTTGCCGATATGCTACTAGAACTTTACCGTATATTCGCTCAAACAAATGGTACATGAGGATTGTCTACTGGTGTTTAGGAGTTGCTGTGGTGAACGGATGGTTACTGTATCGCCAACATCAACAATCGCGTGGGTTGAAGTGTGAATTTTCATTGGTAAAATTTCAAGCCACCATAGCTGCCGCATTATCAAAAGCAGGCAAAGTTAGTAAACGTGGCCGTAAAAGTAGTTTAGAAAATATAACAAATAAAAGAAGAGAATATCACCCTAGACCTGTTACTGATGTAAGATATGATCAGTTAGGTCATTGGCCAAGTTATGGGACTAAGGGACGCTGACAATATTGCCCTAAAGCTTGCACTACGCAAGTGATTTGTACAAAATGTAACATACAGTTATGTTTTACTAGTGATAGAAATTGTTTTTATAAGTTTCATAATAAATAATTAGTAAATCTACAATTTATTATTAGATAATGATATTTATTGTTTTTCTCAAGTTTTGGTGTCCACACCAGCTAGACGGTGCCCGCAGGGGGTCACTACCACACATTCAACCGGGATGGTGCCTAGGCCGGTCAGAGATGATGTCACTACCATACAAGGGGTTGTTACCAAGCAGGGGGTTGCTCCTACAGACCCACTAGCAGTTGCGATAGAGAAGGCGCAGATCCAGTTACCCACGCCGGCACCAATACTTTCACCGATCATTGATTATGGTGAAATTGCTGCACCTGGTGATTCAAAAATGACTGGAACTCTGCGAGTCTCCGCTGCAGACAATAGCAGCTATAGGACCATCTACAACAGCTGTAGGTCCGTCACCAGCAGATGTACGATCGCCAATGGATATATGTGGATACCTTGATCATGTAAATTTTTATAGACTATTATGCATACATAAAATTTAATTATTAATTACTTACAGATAATTTTTCCGGGACAATCACAGACTGTAGTTGTTGACGAGCCAGCTTCGCAACATGTGAATATAGCCGCCCAAGTGGACGCCCCCGCCGCGAGAGCCCCAGGACCTCATGGTCTTGTTGGGATCACATATGCGGATATGGACCTAATCACATGGCATATGATTTTGTCCAAGGTTTCATTAAAAGACAAAATCAGAGCACAAGAATTGCTTCCAACATAAAGCGTTCACGAGCATCGGTCAGCCGCGAGGACATTTTGAGTTTTTTTGGCAATATAGATATAGCTCTCAGTCACATAAAAGCCCATAATTTGTACAATTACGACAAGACCAATGTGACTGATGATCCAGGGGCCCGAAAAGTTGTGGTGCCTCGCAACACCAAGCGAGTGGAACGAGTCCAAGAGCATTCTCGTGCTTCGATAAGCATAATGGTTTGCGGGAATGCGAATGGAACAAAATATACAAATAGTCCTAGCGGCTGGTTCGACATGAACCTCTTCGAAACCTGGTTTTCTCGATATTACTACCTCACATTGAAGCTACCCGAGTGGGCGAAGAAAAGGTGTTGGTAGTTGGAGACAATCTTGCAAGCCATTTTTCTCCAAAAGTCATAAGAGCTTGTAAAGAAAAACAAATCTACATGACACAATTCCCAGCTAATGCAACGCACCTAATGCAATGAAACGCAGATGGAGGGAAATTCTGAACCAGTGGAGAAAGGAAAGTCGATACTTGGGTTGTCTGCCAAAAGAACAATTTCCGCAGCTGTTATCAAGACTCTGGAATGCGATAAGTGATTCGGTAGAGAAGAATCTTCAGTCTGGTTTTCGGGCAACTGGCTTGCATCCAACAAATGCAGATGAAGTTCTCGGTAGATTAGAAGCAGATCCTGATAACGTCGGAAGATTGCTTGATGCAAGTTTAATTGAACTGGTCCAAGAACATCGAGGGTCATAAGATAAATCAAAACGTAAAAGGGGCAAGAAGATCGCACCTGGAACCGACGCTTCCACCTGAGAGGACACGGAACTTGTGGACGCCCTACCAATAAATGTTCCAGTACCATCAACCTCCTCTTCTAATGGACCGGGTAAAAGAGACAAGAAGAAAAAAAGAAGAAGGTGGATACCAGATCTGAAAAGATTGCACCTGAAACTCACCCTGCCACTGTGCAGGCCGAGAGACATGGGACGTCTCACCCATAATTATTCGACAAAGCCAGAGACAGAGGAGGGATGATTCATCTAAGTGCGGAATCTGCTACGTCAACTGGAGAGACTACAGAGGGAAAGTTGACTGGCTACAATGCGTTAAATGTTGAAAATGAATATGTGGTCCTTGCAACCATGACAGCAAAGATCCATTTCTTACGTATGAAAGGTGTGACGATTCCGAAGATGAACCTTTTGATGATAGTGACAATGATAAGGACATCGTACTAGACTAGATGAAGCACATATTGTGTTACCAAAAGTGTCACTATTGCAATATGAGTTCCAAAATGTTTTAGATCATGTTCAATAAAATAATCGCGGTCTCTTTTAATTTTCTATTTGTTGCGTTGTCTCCTTTCTCTAAAATTTTTACCGAACCCCATTGAATCAAATGACCGTTTTCCCAAGCGTGTTCGCAAATTTTAGATTTTTCAAATTCCCGTATTTTTATTTAATTTTTTTATGTTCCTCAACTCTAACATTCATAGGCCGAGACGTTTCTCCAACATAATGTTTATTGCATTCACAAGGTATACTCTAGATGCAATTTTTTGAATTTTGTACATCATTTTTTGGACGCGTTTTAGACAAAAATGATCGTAAAGTATTAGTTGTCTGAAAAACTGTTCGAATATTAAATTTATTACCGATTCTTCTTAACTTTTCTGATAATATAGGAATGTATAGAATTTTTATTGTATGATTAATTTCTTTTATTTGTCTTACAGTGTTCGTTTTATCTATAGACAAAAAGATACAACTGGTAAGAAATATCAACTATATAAAAGAACAACTCCAAAACACAGTGAACCAACAGGATTATGAACGTATGTACAATAATGTTTTATATTCTTACAATAAGGAATTCAACAAACAAAAAAATACACATTTGAACAAATTTAGAAAATTAAATCAAGAAAGGCAAAATTCCGAATTCAATTTAAATGACAATCCAATTATACAGGGTGAGTCAGTCATAATGTCATTAATTTTAACCACGTATTCAGGAGGCCTAATAAAGGCAGAAAATCAAAAAAAAAAAATTTTTACTCGACCTTTAAAAAAATAAACAAATCACCCTATAAAAATCAGTAACACGACGCTCCTGGTACGCTACGATGGCGCACCCGACGAAATTCTAATGTCACAGACTTGCCGTATTAACCATGGATGCCACATTTACATACATAATATCATCTAACACATCAGTGTGTTTTTCAAATTTACCTCCATTTAGCAATCTTAATTTCCCGCATTTCTTCCCCCTCAAATTTGTAGATCATGTCACACATTGGAGGGGGGATTTAGAGAATACAAGCAGGAGTTTGTTTATTTCGGTCTAACCTCACGTATTTGGCGTAAATTCACAACGCATAATTTTACAAATTCCGATTATGTGGAAATGGTAGTGTTATACGGAGAATGTTTACGAAATGCGACTGAATTTTATTAATAAAGTGCTATGGACGGATAAAAAATGCAGTTATACTTATGTGGGCTGTAAACAGGTTAGTATCATACTACTTAAAAACAATACATTTCTAGGCTAGATGTACGTAACTACAAATTGTACATTTGGTTATGTGTGCGGTTAATTGTACTTACGAGTAATACTAAAAATTCATATTTATTTGTAAAACGTAGTGAAAACGTAATATCAAAATTATTAAACTGTAATAGCCTAGCATTCGAAAACATTTATTTATTATCTACATTTGTTTTTATTAACAAATAAATCAATATTTAAGGAAAATTCATTCATGTATCTAGATTTAAAAAATAGTTTTACTCCTTGTCGTTAAATAACAGTACAAAAACTAGGTAACTAGGTTATTGACCTAATAAGGTCAAGGTCAAGATTAACTCTCGATTAGCGGCGTGCCATTTCGGTCTTGGACAGTTTTCTGTCGACAACACGATGGTTTTTTATTAAGTACTTAGTATTTAAACACTTTTCAGCTTCTCAATAATTTACCCATTGGGTATAGGTTTTTTATGTAATGTACGTAAATGGTTTATTACTCAGTTTATTATTAGACACGTTGGAGTTTTGTTGCAGTCATAACGGCTACATTTGCTCAGAGAAAATCGACACGCGAGTGTACGGGTATCGTTTGATTGGGCCGTATTTTATACGGGAAAACCTGAGTGGACCGCGTTACTTGCAATTTTTAATAGAATTATTTGATTATTATTATTATTTGATTTTATTGGGTATTAATATTTTAAATTATTATTGGCTGAAGTTGAACTGAGCAAGAAAAAATGATATTCTAAAATAGTCAGTACAACCATTTATTTGTGATGTCTAAAACCTAGGTGAGTCGGTACTATATAGAAAAATATTACAACTTGACAACGTTGCATCAGGTCGATATTGAGTTGAACTGTCAGCTGTAACCGACCAAGGCTGTGACCGGTCAGTGACAGTCTGAAAAGGGGGTTTAAATAATGATTTGAAAATATTTTTTTTCGGCGTAAATATGCATTTAGATTTTTTTTTTAATCACGTATTCGCATTATACTCATTATTCCCTATCTCCTCTTAAAATTAATGACATTATGACTGACTCACCCTGTATAATGGATAAATATGTCAAATCGACAACTTAGTTCGTCTGAAAAACTAGTTCTCAGTGAAGGTTTAAATTATTCTATAACACCAAAAGATATAAATTTGATATAATGACATCAATAGAACAAATTGCTCAAAAATTACCATTAAATATTGCTAATGAATATAGGATCCGGTCAAAAATTGAAATTGAGAAAAAATTTTTAATTAAAAATAATTTACCATTAGAAAGAAAATGTATATCATCACTTAAAAATGATAATACTATTAAAATTGCCAATGGAACTTTGGTCAATATTACCGAGGAATATAACATTCAAGAACAACTGCTGTCAACGAATGTAGCAAATTTTCTGCTCATACCGTCACTGACCGTAGACTGTGTATTGGGAATGGATTCCTCACCGAATATAATTGCACCATCGATATAGGAAACAAACAGATTACTATAAACTCTGACAGATAGGGTATATTCTACGTTAACCATAGAACCGGTTACCCCTCCATCTTCATGTTTAACCGAACTTCAGCAAAAGGAAGGACTGATCTTTGGAAACTGTGTATTCCTACACCAAGACGATCTGAGATTTTGCAAGAAGGCCATGATCAATCGACCGCTGGACATTTAGGCGTTACTAAGACTATTGCTCGTATAGCGAGACACTACTATTGGCCTGGGATGTTCCGAGAAATTGCCAACTACGAGTGACGTTGAGCTTCTTGCAGTTCTTGGTTCGAAGAAGCCCCTCCGCTTCTTTGGTTGGTTTTGGACTCAGCTTTTACTCTTGTTAATTAAAATAACTACCCAAAAAAAGATATTCGTTCTTTCTAATTGTGTTTTATTTAACTAACAGCAGGTATTTTACTAAGAACAAAACAGAGTTAGCTCAAATCTTTAACAGCGTTTTGACTTGATTAAGACTGAACTGAACTGAAGCAGAAAAAGTCTAAAAAATAAATATATATAAATGAAACATAAGTAATAAAAATTACTAGATTGACTCGATCACTAGGAACAATGAACAATAGATAATTTCTGGAATTAACATAAGGTTATTGATAATATACGGTATAAAAGATAAACTTCGACAGGAATCTTTGTCAGCACTTCTACCGCACTTTATCACTTATGGTGTAGGTCAGTTAACACAGGGTCGGCTCAATGTCTATGTAACAGGTAACTCCTCCCGCCTAAAATGGAAACCTAGGGTTGGACTGGTTGGCTGGGTTGATCATCATTAAGAGAAGAGGCCTCATTCGGATTTTTCTTCCTTCTAAATAGTTTGATTGGGTAAGGGTAACAGTTTCTATAGTAGCATGTTACTCCAATATAGGTGATAGCACAAATGAGAAAGCAAATAATAATAAGAAGCCAGGTTGGTATGGGATGATTTTCCTTTGGCTCCACAGGTAAAGCTATTTCATGATGATTATTCATTTTATTTGCCAAATGAGAAAGCTCTTCGATATCCATGCTATTAAGTTTAATTTTATTTGATCGTCCTCTCAACTTGGATACATCCAATGATGGAAGTTCAATAATTGTAACAGGCGAAAGATCTTCATTTTCGGAAGAAAACTGTTCTTGATCAATAGTATAATGACATTTTTCAGGAATTGTTATTAGGTAACTTCCAGGTTGAAGTTCTTGATGTTTTTCTATGGAACATCCTTCCGTAATTATTGTGTAGGAAGGTGTAGTTAACAAAATATTTTGGGGAGAAATTTGATTTGCAATCATCTTTTCTACATGGACAGACACAGTAGAACAGTTTTTGGCTTCATTCTTCAAAATAATATAGACTATGCAATCTTCTTCGGCTTGAAGATGATTATGGCAATAAAAGGTATCTTCGATCTTTTTACACAACTCTTCTTGATATTGATAGAGTTCATTTTTCTCATTAAGGATAAGATATGGTTTTTGAGGGGGGATTATTTTATTCTGGATAGGAACAGGATACAAAAAAAATGTTTTAAACGCAGTAGTCATTAAAATTGGACAATGAATTAAGACAATTATTCTCTCGTCTTTATATAATAGTTGAATATCAAAAAACATATAATAACTGTGTTTACTTTTGAATTGAGCAATTTGATTTAGTGAGTATAAGTTTTGCATTTTATTTATTATAATATTCAAATTTTCTATAGAAAGCAAAGTTGGATGAATTTTATTAAGAGTAGCAAATGTTATAGCATTAACGATTTGATTTAATTGGTTCTGTAGAGTTATTAGGCAATTAATAATTAATTCCAAAGTATTAATTTCATTTATACTATCCTGGTATTTATCGATAAAACTCTTTATAGTTAAGATGTTTGATTTGATTTGAAAAAGGCTATGATTTGTTTTTGACATAAATTCCTTTGAATAAGAAATTTCATTATTAATTTCATCTTTAAGTAAGTGATCATTATTGTTAAGGTAATCTAATATAGTATCGATTCTTTTTCCATCCTCAGAATCAAGTGTGCCAAATAACCATTTTGATATTTTACCACCAAGATTTATCAGTCCACGTTTGTGTCTCATGTTAGGGAAAATAGTTTCTAATAAATGATCATTTTGAAATAACAGTGATTGTGCTTGTTTTATTAGTTTGTCTGACATATCAGTAAAAATTTTTTCTTTCAATAATAAAATTGACTTGTTCTTGTAAATTAGATTTAATTTTATTCAGTTCAGAAATATCTAGATAACTGACGAATGTATGTTTACTTATAATAATTCTCGAGTTTTCCAAGTTCATTGGTAAAATAGGGTTGGTTAATTTTTGAATAACTGCATTATTTAAGTTATGGATAAGGATAAACGAGAAAATGATGAATATCCTCATCTGGAAAAGGAAATAAAACATTAGTAATTAATATTTTTTACGTTTCTTTAAATTATGCTTAGAATATTTTGATGTTTCAGTTTTCACCTTATTTTTTGTTTGAGCTACAGGCGAAATTTTGGAAAATTTATTTGCTAATTTATCTCTTGTCTGTTCTTTATGATAAATTTGGTCTTGTTCTGATATTGTCATTGGTTCTTTCCGTTCTGCGTTAATTTTTTCCAATTTATCAGTTTTTTTTTGTTTATATCGTCATTGATTTGTTGATATTTTCCTTTTAATTTTTCTTTATGGTCATACACATATTTAGAGATTATATCTTTTCTTCAATATCATAAGGATCTTTAGTATTGAAATGTCCTGAAACGATCTCAAAAGGAGTGAAGTTTGTACTGAATGTATGGAATTATTATAATGTAATAGTGAATATTTTATTAAGTTATTTAAAGATTCTTTAGGATTTTGTTGCGTTTTAACTCTAATTTGTTCCAACAATGTAGAATGAAATCTTTCAATGTAACTATTTGAATTTGGATTTTTTGGTGTAGTAAAGTGTATATTTACTTTATGAATTTTGCAAAAATCTAGGAAATTTTGATTATTAAATTCCACACCATTATCACAAACAATTGTATGAGGAAGTCCATAATGTGATATAAAAGTTAATAATCCGTCAAGGACATTTATAGAATTTGTTCCTAAAATTGGATAGGCTTGCGCAAATTTTGAAAAAGTATCAATTATCGTTAAGAATTTTTCTTTAGATACTGACAAGGTATCGATATGAATTCTTTCAAAAGGTTTTGTACCTATAGGAATTGGTTGAAATTCAAAATTATTAGGTTGTCTTTCATATTTAGATTTTTGACATATGACACAATTATTGACATAGTTATTAACGTCTTTAGTCATGCTAGGCCAATAGTAATTTTTCTTTAGAGAGTCAATTGTAGTTGTAATACCTCTATGACCAGTTTTATAAATATGATGATAATTCATTTTGTCTTGTTTTTCAGAATCTGTACAGATATCAGTTAATTTTGAAGAACAAATTATTAATTTTGATTGAATTCTAATAAGTTTTTCTTGTATATTATTTATTAAGTATTTTTCATGTTGTTTGTCAGGAAAATATAAATAATATGTAAGTTTATTATCGAGATTAGCTATGAATTGTTCTAAATCTTCATCTATATGATTTTTTCTAATATTTATGTAAAATCTCTGATTATCAAAAATCATTTCTTTAATACAATTAGGAACAGGGGATGATTCTGAAACTTTAATAATCATTTGATGTTTATAATGATTTAAAGGTTTTTCTGTATAAGGAAAACTAAGTAGAGGAATTTCATCTGCAGAATGTGCTGTTGTAACATTATTTTCATAGTTTAAATATTCTTGAATAACGTTATCAATATCACCTATTTCGTTTATCAAAGAAATATTGTCTGAAGGATTTCTAGACAGCGCGTCTGCAACGACAGTGTTTTTACCTTTAATATAATCAATTTTATAATTGATAAATTCCGATTTAAAACAGTGATTATTAATTGTTGTTTCTGGGATATAATATGATTCATCGGTAACAGCGTTGGTTGGAATTTTGGTTCTTAAAATTTCATTTTCATTAACAGTGATGTTAAAGTGTTTATATTCTGAAGGAGAACATTGTCGTACAGGAATTTTCAAATTATTTCTCTGTAGATATCCTTCTTGTAAATTCCAATTAAATCCCATATTTTTTAAGTCTGTAAAGCTGATTAATCCATCAAAAACGGATGAAAGTCAAATAAAGTGAAAATAATTTTTCCATTTGCTTGAAATTCTTTAAAAACTGGATATGTGCCTCAAATTTTGCTGTTTGTTGACCACAAGATGTTTTTATTAAACTTGGTTTTATAATGATGCACTCTGGGAAATATTTTTACTAAAACAGGGTTCATTAAAGATATATGACTACCAGAATCAATAAGAAAACGTAAAGGTCTATGAAATCCTGAAATTTCGATAAATGGCAATTTGCGTTGATCTATAATATGATTTAATTCTAAGTGATTTTCTGTCCAGAGGCTAGGTGGATAAAATTTTCTTCATCGTTATTTTGTTCTTCTGTATATCGTTCCATACCTTCTTGATCTTGCATGGGTAATTCTTCTTGTTCATAACCATATGCTGCTGGATTTTCTTCAATTGCTTCAGTATAAATTTCTTCATCAATGTTGTGTAATTCTTCTGCCATAAATGTCGGTCTCGATTGGGGTTTAAACTGATAAGGTTGAGTAGTTGTTTGCCTAGATGTTGTTGACATAGGAGTAGGTTTATAAGTAGGTATTTGATTTTTGGGTTTCCATACGTTGGTTGTTGACGTACTTTGTTTACCGAATACTGGTTGATTTGGGTTAAATTTTTGTGGTACTTGTTTTGGAGTTATTTGAATTGGTTGACTAGGAAATATTTTTTTATTTTGTTCATGAAGTCGTTGTTGTAACTGTGAATTATTATGTGAAAATGTTTGACTTAGAGTAGGTTGAATTTGAGAATATTTTTGAACAGGTGCTTTAATATTTGGAGATGGAATATGCTGATTTAAATTTCTCTTTCCTTCATTTAAAATAGAATTAAAATTTTCTTCTTCTATTACGTATTGCATTGCTATTTCTAAGCAATCTGGATTTTTAAGTCTAACACCGGATTGAATTTGTGGTGGAAGATATTTTAAAAATGTTACCAAAATTAATTTTTCAATATTAGAAATTTGAGCAATTTTTGTACATGGTCCATTGTATTATCATTATTAATAGATGAAAAATTAAACTTCTAGTATATTGACAACGAATACCAAAATTATAAGGACTTTCTTTAGGATTTGGTTTCAAACTGTGAAGTTCATGAAGTAAACAAGTAAATGACCTTTGATCAGTAAAAGAAACTTTCAAAATTTCTTTTATTTTGTCCCAAGTGTCTAATTCAATTCTACTTGAAATTAAAGTTAATGCTTTGCCTCGTAGTTTGCCAATTATACCTCTAAAAATTAATTTTTTTATGACTTCAGATTCGTTAGCATACTGTACAAATGTTTCATCACAAGCTCCAATAAAATTATTTAATTCACATGGGTCTCCACTAAAATTTGGAATAATATCTAAAAATAATTTTAATTGCTGATAATTTATTTCACGAGCCATATTGTCACTATTATTTCCTTTAGATTTTCGTATTCTAATCTAATCTCAGATAAATCTTGGATAACACTATCTAAATCTGAATCAGAATCTTCAGAATTAATACTTCTACTAGCTCTAGTTTGTTGTCTAAAATTTTTGTTTGCTTTTGACGTTTCTTTAATATTTCTAAACATTAACCATTTGTTGAGAGAATAATTTTTTATTTCCAAACAATAAAAATAAGTTTTATTTTTGAATATTATTTTACACAAAAAAAATGTGAAAAGTTGGGGTGAGAAGGAAAAAAAAATGGATTATGAGAAAAAATGACTAACCTTGTTTGTGTGCAGCTTTGCTTTGTGTGATTGCTTGATTTTGTTGTTTTTTCTTTCTAAACCTGTCCAGGGATATTCGATCCTCCAGTAGGTTGCTAGCCAATTTTCTGGGTTTGTGTCCTAGAAGATGGCCCGTATGTCGACAAGGAATATTCAGTTCTCTTCTCGAAACACTCTTAACTTGCAGTAGTCCTGTCAGTAGAAAAACACTTTCCAACAGGCACTATGTCTTCTTCTAAACAGTGACTATCAGATCCGTTTCCGACTGCGCCAGTGACGTTGAGCTTCTTGCAGTTCTTGGTTCGAAGAAGCCCCTCCGCTTCTTTGGTTGGTTTTGGACTCAGCTTTTACTCTTGTTAATTAAAATAACTACCCAAAGAATAGATATTCGTTCTTTCTAATTGTGTTTTATTTAACTAACAGCAGGTATTTTACTAAGAACAAAACAGAGTTAGCTCAAATCTTTAACAGCGTTTTGACTTGATTAAGACTGAACTAAACTGAAGCTGAAAAGTCTAAAAAATATATATATACATGAAACATACGTAATACAAATTACTAGATTGCCTCGTGCACTAGGAACAATGAACAATAGATAATTTCTGGAATTAACATAAGGTTATTGATAATATACGGTATAAAAAGATAAACTTCGACAGGAATCTTTGTCAGCACTTCTACCGCACTTTATCACTTATGGTGTAGGTCAGTTAACACAGGGTCGGCTCAATGTCTATGTAACAGGTAACTTACGTCCGATGATGTCCGATATAAATATTCACAGTTACGACCACCAGGGAAAATGCAACCACGTCCTCAAGAAGGACCTTGGCACACTGTTGGCACCGATTAATTGGCCCTTTACCCCGTTCTACGTCTGGAAACCGATATATTGTAGTCTTTCAAGACCAGTTCACTAAATGGATAGAATTCCAACCGTTACAAAAAGCTACCTCCGCTGCAGTAAGCAGATCATTGCACGAAATAATTATGGCTCGATTTGGATGTCCGAGGGTGTTAATTTCAGATAACGGGGTACAATATAAAAACCGTGAAATGCGTAAGTTCTTAACCAACTTTGGAATCCGCTAACTATTTTCTCCACCGTATACGCTACAAAAAAATCCCGTCGAAAGAGCAAACAAAGTCATAGAAACTATGAAATCCCACTTTTGTGAAAATCACCAGAGGTAATGGGACCGATATTTGCCTGATTTTATGTTAGCCATCAATACTGCACGTCATGAGTCCACAGGATTCTCGCCGGCGTACCTTAATTTCGGACGAGAATTAGAGGTGCCAAAGAGTATTTTCCGCTAAATTAGCACCAAAATATTCAGGTCCATACTTGATCACAAAAGTATAGTCACCGGTGTTATTCGATCTAAAGAATGAGCAGACGAGGCGTAAATTTAGACAAACCCACATCAAAGATCTTAAACTAGCGCATTAAGTTATCTTTCGTTACAGATATGGAACCAAAAACGCCAACTACGATTCGTTTATTAGAACTGTTTGGCCCCAGCCCGGAGGTGTTGCACCTATATGCATCGCCATTACCAGACACTCCTAGTCCGGTGACACCACCACCACCCATAGTGAGTCCGCTATCGGCCACACCACTACCGGTCACTCCTGGGCGGTGGATACCCTCACCACAAAAGCCACCAACGCCACCTCAAGGAACACTGCTTGTCCGTATTCCAAGGTGGAGACTAAGACCGCCGAGCATTCCTGGACACCAGCGATATCGGCTGCTTCTGGTCACCCGGAAGGAGCGAAATGGTTGGTTGTTCCATGGCGAGAGGAGGAATCCTCCGTGTTAGGGATCACAAGACTGACATGATGTGATGCCTAATATTTTTATGTGTATATATCTTTTTTTCAATAATTTATAGTGATTAGTTAGATAATATTTATTTTTTTTACGAAGAGAGGGGGGAATGGTACAACAACCTTTCCTGCGGTGTAACTAGTTCCACTAATAAAACTAAAACAAGTGAACTAGTTAAAATAAACTGTGCCAAAAAACATCTGTTGGTAAGAGAATTCGGAATAAAGACCACAGTTGTTATTTTTGTCACAAGTTGCTTCGTAATTTAGCCAGACATTTTGAAAGGGCCCATTCTAATGAAATGGAAGTTGCCAGAATATTGAGTATGCCGAAAAATTCCAAAGAACGACGAGAAGCTTTAATGGTGATTTTTATCATAATTGTGACGTACTCTTATTAAAAAAAGGAGAACTCATTTTAACTCGCAGACCAACGGAACAAGAAAGAAAATTTCTAACATATTCTGACTATGGTCTTTGTCCCGAATGTCTTGGATTTATGATTAAAAGGCATCTATGGCACCATCTTAAATACTCATGTGTCTGCATGAAAGAGAAAAATATTTTAAGTTCTGAAAAAACATCACGACTACCAGCTGCTGAGAGTACCTCTTTATTAAATGGAATTTATGGTCACAATCTAACAGAAGATTTTCGTTCTAATATTTTAAACAAATTACGAAATGATGATATATCTGAAATATGTCGCGAAGATCATCTTCTTTTACGATATGGAGCATTTTTCTATGAAAAATATAGCAGTACTCAAGCAGAACTAATTAGATGCGGCAACTTGGAAGGTTAACAAATGAGCTCGCTAAGAAAAATACTGATGTGCACAAGTTAATTGATGCTCTTACCCCTGAAAAGTTTTATGCTATTGTCCTAGCGACAAAGTCCCTTTGTGTAACATCTAACAATATAGCAAAAAGGACTGAATTTGGAATTCCATCATTAGCGTTGAAAATTGGGTATTCTATTAGAAAGTGCATTGGGATTGAAAGAGGTTTATGTTTGCGAAAGGGCGACCTAAAAAGAAATGAAATATTGTTGGTTTCTTGTCAATTTTGGATTTGGACTGGAGCGTTAGAATCTCAGCCATTGCACTAGCTACTTTGCAATCTAGAAAACTCAATTCTATTGATTTACTTCCAGTGACTGGTGATTTAATCAAATTAAGCAAATTTTTAGAATTCCTGATCCAAGAAACAAAGAATGATATGGAAAGAGAAAGAGTTTTCAAAATTGGAGTAAACTTGCATCACTTACCTAACTCGTATAGTTCTCATCAGTAAAAGACGTTCAGGACAAGCTGCTAGGATGAAAATTGAATAATATACGACGAGACCATCATGCCAAAGTCAAGGTATAGCAGATATGAAATAATCTTTAACGGAATTTAAAACTAAGTTAGCAAACGCTCTAACAGTAGTATAAATAATAGGAAAGCGAGGAAGGAAGGTGCTTACTAAAAAAATGAAAGAATCTGTCGATTTTCTACTGGCAACTCGCACGGCAGTGCGATAATACAGTACAATATGGTGCGGACCTACGAAAGAAAGCCAGGAAGCAAAACTTACCGGGATCATTACGAAGACACAGTAAAACTTGCTGTGACACACCTGAGTGAAATATATATAAAATTGCCACTTTATATAGAAAAATTAAGGAAATACTCAAAAATCATGGAGGTCAGCCTGTGCTATCACAGCAGGAGAATATCCTTAACGCCATTAATGTTGTAGCATTTAGAGAGGTATGCCATGGCTGTACCCAAACTTGTTAATAACAGGCCCGAAACTTGGTTACAATTTTTTATTGCATAAAGATAAACTGTTGAAAAGACTATTGCAATCAATAAAAGAAAGTAGGGCCAAAGAATGCCATGAAACAATAACTCAAAGTTTGATAACTTAACGGAACGTCTTAAAAATGTTCCACTTGCTGCAATTATAAATTACAATGAAACAAATTTTACCGGCAATCCCGGCCGAGTAAATGTAATCGTCCGTAAATCGTGTAAAAGATCAGAGAAAATCATGGACATCTCTAAAGTTGCTACCTCAGTTATGTTCGCCTGTGCAGCCTCAGGACAGTTCCTCCCTGTCTATGTAGTTGATCACCTCTGGTCCACATGGACGGAAAACGGACCACAGTAGATACGTTATGCGGATTCCAGCTCACACCTAACGACCCACCCTAATTAGGGTTGAAACTGAAGACCCCAAATTTTCGGTCTTCTCGATTTTTAAAAATATATTTGTGCTTTTAATTAGCTGAAAAGAGGGTCATTGTTTACACCCCTAACGTCCCACCCCTAATTATGAGGACCCCAAATTTTCGGTGTTCTCGATTTTTTTAAATTTCATAAATACACCGGCACAAAAAGTCACAAAACATGAATGCGAAAAATTAAACGTCCAAAAACGAATCGGCTCCGCCGCTAGAATTCTGGGACAACGCAAACCAATCGACTCCGCCGCCGGAAGAATGCTGGGATAATGATGACTTTCCATCGTATGATCCCTTGCCATATGTTATCTGTTAGAGTTCCTCAGGAAAATCTAAATCCGGAAAAAAGAAATTTAGAAATGAAGAAAGACTGCGTCTTAAAAATTTGGATAAATAAAATTTAATAATTTAATTTAATCTTTTTTTCACGAAAAAAGTATGCCGTAATCTGGATTTGAACCAGAAACCTCTAGATCTTCAGTCTAATGCTCTCCCATTGAGCTATTTCGGCTTATAAAAATATGTTATTAATAATTATTAAATATTTAAAATTGTTTAAAAAAATAATAAAGTGGATTATTACATTTAATAACAGCTATACTAATGCTATACGAATTTAATATTGTATTTTGAAATAAAGCTAAAGTATAACTTAAATTTTATCAGTCGTGAAAAATGAATGAAAGAGAAAGATGTATTGCTGAGAAAACGTGGCAAGCTATTTATTCTCACATCAAGTTAAGTCGTTAAATCAAGTTATTGGAGGTGATGTGATGTTTTTTAGTATACTATATTACTGAATTTAATTAACTAGCAAAACAAGTATAATCCTTAATTTTTAAGGTTTCCATGTCCTAGCTATGGTGCTGTGAGTGATTTAGGTGGAAACAGAGCCCTCTATAAAGAGCTAAATATTAGCCATACCAACAATTCCTTTAAAGACCCAGCAAATGATTACAATGTCTATGTAATGGCCGATGTGCCCTATCTTGTAAAACTACTTAGAAACCATTTTGTAGACCAAGGGTTTATTTTAAATGGGAAAGATGAGATAAATAAGGCAATCATTCTTGATGTAACGGGCACTTCAGATTTAAAAATTACCTATAAAATATCGAAGGAATCTCTCAACTCAAGGTGTTGGAAGGCAAAAGTGAAATTAGCGACCAAATTATTTTCCCACACGAATTCCATGGCGATTTCAAGATGTGAAACAATGGGACTATTGAAACAAGAACACTGGGTTGAATGTGCAGAGTTTTTAAAATGGTATAATATATTTTATTGTTTTCTTTTGTTATTTTTAATCAGATAAGGTAGGTAAATGGCAAAAGTTTAGATTTTAACTTTTAGGTAAATGATTGGTTTGATATTATGAATGTCAGAGAGTATTCAAGCGATTCCAGGGACCGAACAAAAGCTTATGGATTAGCTTCAAATATTCAAGATGCTATCATTGCCAAAATGACTGACACAATTGAAAGTCTCAGGGTTAAAGGAAAAAAAAGTTTGCTTCCATTTCAAAAAGGTGAAATAAAAATACAGGATTATTATAAAATTTCCATTTTATGATAATTTCAGATGTTATTATGACCAACACTTCATTGCTGCTTCTATATAGAGATATGAAAGCTAGATTTTCGTCCAAATACCTATTGACCTACAGGTTAAATCAGGATGTTTTAGAGAATTTCTTTGGAGCAATACGAGCAATCATCTAGATGCAGTGCACTTTAAATATCGCTTACGATCCTACATTCTTGGAAGGAACGAAGGCTCTCTTTCCAGCTTTGGAAATGTTGAACATGATGATACTCCTAATATAACTTTGGACGATGCAAACTTGTGTGGAAAATATTTTTCTTTATTTAAAAATAGTGCCATTGCTGACTCAACAGAACCTACAAATATATTTGAGAGTGAACTAAGTGATATTGAATATGATGGTTTGGAAAATTTGGCAGGTTATACTCGCATATGCCATAAGCCAGATTCATCTGTAACAGCATCTACTTCAAGTCACTTTACCTGGGTTTCTCATCTAAGTGAAGGTGGTCTTTCAAAACCTTCTCAGATGATGGAACATCTTGAGAAACTCGAGAAAATTTTTAATTCTGTTAATGGAGATAATTTATTTATTTGTAAATATTTAAAAAAATTTGCAAATATGAGTTCTTCAATTGTATGCTCTGATAAGACAAAAACATTATTTTTTAGATATAGAATGTATTTTCGTATCAGACAATTAAATAGGGATCTATATAATTCTGTTATAAATAGAAAAAATTTTTAAACTAAAGATGTTCCAGAACTGAATTTGGAAGTTATTTGTATGGCCTATAATGTTAACATTATTAAAAGAGGAACTTAATTTGTTGTGACTTGAACTTCCTTATTGGGGAACTTAATTTGTAATATGAAATTTTATCATGATACTTCGTTTTTGACTTTTTGTATGTTCAGATAATGTAAGTTATATTGGTATCCTGATAGACCCTGTATATATGTTTTATCGCTATTATTAAATGTTAATATAACTAAACCATTATGTTAATAGACGCAAAATCTTCAAAAGATAATAATTTCCATAGAAACTTAGCTGCTTACCAATCATAAGATAAACAAACATATAAGTACCTTGTAATCCATTTTTTGGATCAGAATCAGTTAATGAACTAATTAACCGCTTAACAATATAACCCGAAATAACTCGGGTTAGGAAGTCAGTACTTTTTCTCTAACCCGAGTATACTCGCGGCATTTGTTCAAACGCTATAACTTAAACTACAACCCGAATTTAAACGTGTAGTAGGTGTGACCGTATAGGCGTTAACCCGAAATATCTCGAAAAAATTAGGCCAATGAAATTTCGTGGTTTCTGGTGTCATAGTGGGATGATCAACCATGTGCAAATGCGTAATGCATTTCTTTGGCTGTTTTGCTACAAAATATTATTGGTTGAGAAGCTAACGTTGCGTTTAGGTGTTCGTTTATGTGCGTAACAAACTTTTTATGATAAAAGCAAACTTTGTTAAGTTTTTATTTAAAAATGGAATCTGATAATGAATATGTTAGTAGTGTGTCCGACTCGGTGTCCGATAGAGAAACCGATGAATATGAACTGACGGGTGGGTCAAATATAGAGGATGACTTAGAAACAAGCGGAAGTGAATACGATGATGGAGAGGGGAATATGAGGAAATTTCAAGCGATGATGAAAACGACGAACTAGATGCAAATGCTAGGGTATGGTGTGAAATAGGAGAAGGTACACCTGCCCCACCGGAATATCCATTTACCGAAAATGTAGGCGTTACCTTTAGAACTGCTGTAGGTGAGAATGAACTCTTTTTTTTTGAAAAGTTCGTTGATGATCAACTGATAAACATAATAACTGAGGAGACAAATAGATTTGCTATTCAAACCTTAGCTAAAAATGCAGCAAAATCTGCAGCTCGCAACTGGATCCCAGTAACATCTGACGAGATTAGAGTATTTTTAGCCATAATTATACTACAAAGTGTAGTAAAAAGCCAGAAATGAAAATGTATTGGTCAAAAAATCCATTATTAGCTAGTCCCTTTTTTCCTAAAGCTATGTCATGTAAGCGGTTTGAAAATATCAAACAATTTCTGCATTTTTCGGATAATGAAACGTACGACCCTGTAACGCACCCTAATCCAAAACTTAACAAAATCTTTCCAATTTATGATATGTTGGTAAAGAAATTTCGTGATTTTGTGGTGCCTGAAAAGTATATAACAATCGATGAAAGTCTTTTATTATACAAGGGACGTTTGGGATGGATTCAGTACATTCCTCTAAAACGAGCACGTTTTGGAATAAAAACATATATGTTGTGCGAGTCAAAAAGTGGGTATGTATGGAATTTCCTCATTTATACCGGCAAGGGAACCATGCTTGATTCTGATTATGATAATTTAGGGCTAGTGTCTTCTAAAGTGGTTATGACCCTTACTAAAGCACTTCTGGGGAAGGGATACTGTCTAACCATGGACAACTTTTATAATAGTCCTCAACTTGCTGATTTGCTGATACAAAACAAAACTGATGTATATGGGACACTGTTGCTACGAAGAAAGGAGGTCCCAAAGGAGTTAGGGACAAAGATACATGTCGGAAAAGTTATCGGCTATCAAAGAGGAAAAGTCATCGTGCTAAAATGGAGGGACAAAAAAGATGTGTGCATGATATCCACGGTGCACAACATTGACACACAGGAGGTCGCCACAAAATCGGGGCCAAAAATAAAACCAAAGGCTGTTATTGACTACAACCATACAATGGGTGGGGTTGACCGCGTCGATCAGCATTTAGCCGACTATGCTTTGCCGAGAAAGAGAGGCAAAAAATATTATAAAAAAATATTTTACCATTTGCTTGATCTGGCGCTTTGGAATTCTTTCGTTCTGTATAAAAAAGAAGGTGGGAAGAAGTCCGCACTGAATTACAGATTAGATGTTGTCAAGCTTACAATGGAGAAGTACCACAGGCCTGAATTTTCTGCAAAAATGGGGCGTCCATCAACAGTTTTACCCCCGTCACGGCTTAGTGGACGCCATTTTCCTGAGTATATACCAGCGACAGAAAAGAAGGTCAATCCAACAAGACAATGCGGGATTTGTAGCAGGGTAAGAGATGCTAGGGGAAAGAAGATTCGGCGGGAAAGCAGATATTGGTGCCCACAGTGTGAGGTGGCTTTGTGTGTTACGCCGTGCTTCCGTGTTTACCACACAGTAACCAATATTTAAATTGTACGGTCTAGTTTTTACATCCCGAATTAACTCGGGTTAGGAATTTCAGTTTTTAGTTCCATTATTTGTTTACTATCTAGCGAATACAAGAATATTTGTGTTATCTTGCTTGTATATATTTATTTATTTGTCCCACCGGGCTGAATTTTAGTACTTCTATGATCCTGAGTTTACTCGGGTTAGAGAATATGTATAATTTCAATAAAATTTTTCCTCAAACCCCTGTTTTTGTTTGCTTTTTCTCTAGGATATGTTTCAGCGATATGCGTTCTTCGGAAAACAACAATAAAAAAAGTGGATTAAAAATGGAAGAATTTCGATAAAGAAGTCGAGCGTTAAGCGGTTAAGTGAACATCTTGTGTGTGAATTTTCAACTAAGGTAACTTGGCTTAGATCATCAAATTTTGGCCCCAGGAGTATATGGTAGAACACTGACCAGACCTTTGATGGAGGTTAATAAATAACAAAATAGGTAGGTAGATGTAAGGAGACACTTCCAGATACCTATAATTCGCCCTCTGTCATTTAAAGCAAACTCGAACCCAGATTACAATTTCTCATTCCAGAAAATTCTCCCGTACCACGTTGCATGTATTTACTACTATTAATATAAATTATTGAAGAAAAACTAAAACAAAATTGGAACTTCAACACCCTTTATCTTGGAAACCATCAAATTTTGGATCTAGGTAAGTTTGTCTAAATCGGTTATATTTGACCACAGCAATCTACGGTTTTACGTGGTAACACTTGTTCTGTTGCACCCTGTACCTCTTCTAAATCTATCACAAGCTGACGTCATGCGCGAAAGCATACGAAATTAGGAGGCGTCAATATCATATCTTCTTTATTTGTATCATGAGTCACGATCACATAGCAAATGTTCCACATGTGGTATATTCTTGTGTTGCAACCAAAATAAGAACTGCTTTTTTGAATACCATGATATGAATTAATTGTTAAAACATTTGTTTTTGTTGTGTTATACAAATGCTAACTTAAATATTTCCAAAAATATTAAATAAATCGAGAAATTAAAATTTCTGTGTTTTTATAATATCACGCAGTCAGTTATTACATTTACTATTCCTGAAGGTAGGTACTTAAAGTCAATTTTTATTTTTCTTAAAATGAAAAATAAAATGTTGAAAAAATTATGTAGCTCTTTTAACTCACCAAAAACATATAATCAAAAACCTATCATTTATTATGTATTGGCGTTCATAACTCCCATAATCTCTTAAATGTTGAACTAATCTTACAGACATTTTTACAGACATGCGATACGTGTCTATCGCGGTAATCCTTCTGATATCGTTTTCTTGCAGCCGCTGTCTAATTTTTATAAAAAAAACGAAGCTTTGGACATATTAGCTCTCGTATTAGCTGTTTCTGAATTTGTATAGGTACATATTTTTTTCGTAATACCACACACACTTGGTAATGAAACTGACCTTTATAAGGTTATCATAGATAGACTTGCACAGAATAACACATTCCACAAAAAATACCACTTAATTATTACGAAATTAAACTTGGCAAAATACAACCCTGCATTAAACAAATTCTAATTCGATTTCAGTAAAAAATCACGCAGATAACTTACTTTCTCTCTCACATCTGTATATTTTTTTATATAAAATAGATGCGATATTTTTATTTTAAAAACTACGTCAATGTCACGGTTATTGAAGGGACATTGATAAAACCCTTAAAAATAGTATCAATCCTTTGTACTGAAACTGCTTTTTTAAAACATTTTAAAGCCATCAGACTATTAATTTGCTAACTTTTAATTACGTACATTTTATAAAACAGCAACAATTATTTTACAACATTAAGTTTTACTCGCAATTATTAGTAGGTAACGTATTAAAATCCACCTACCAATACTATTATTTAATAATAATAATTAGTTAATAGTTCAGTAAAAAATTGTATTTTTTACGTACTTTTTTTAACATTCGAAAATGGTTGTAGGACCTATATTTCATCAGAATTGACAGAAAAGTATAATGACTGATGAGTCGCAATGTTATAAAAAAAGCATATTTAAAAGATTATTCATGCAGTTTTTTTCTATTTTATTTTTTGTATCTCCGTTACTTAACATCAGACTGAGGTGTATTTATGTTACAGCTAATACGAGAAATTAGCTACATCGCGAATTAGCCAGATGCCAAGGATACAGCCCGAACGCGTCTTTGCTTCGCGTATTATCCAGCGTAAACAGGTTAAAATGCGAATTATCCCATAGCAACCGTATAGAACTTTTATTATTTCAGTGTTGCATCATCTGTCAACATGGCTGGTGACACTGAAAATGTAAACAAGTTTAAAACGCGTTTTAATAAAGAATTTTTTGAAATTTCAGTTACAAAAAGTGCCAATACCGGTTATTTAAATAGTGATGAATATAAGAATACAGTTGATTGTGTTAAACAGGCCAAAAATACAGCATCCAAAACTTCAACAATATCGCCGTATAAAACGTTACGATGTATGTTCCATAGACGGCGTGGAAAAATTAATTACCCCGGTAAAATCAAATGAACAAGACTTTAAATATTATGTGGCAAATGAAGATTTTTTGACATTATTCATGAAACTCATTTAGCCATTGGACATGGTGGTCGCAATAGAATGGTTCAGGAACTAAAAAAAAAAAATACAAAAATATTACGCAAGAAAGTATATCCATTTATTTTAGCTTGTGCACATCATGCCTGATGTAACAAAAATCTATGAAAAAGGGATTGGTTGTAAAACCCATTATACATTCGGAAATGAACATCCGATGTCAAATAGATAGAGCAATAGAGCACAAGCTAAAAATGTTTAGAAAACAATCTGAAAAAATGAAGCGTATATCAAAGGAGAAATTCCTCTTGTTACGTAGAGGATACTGTCAGAGTACCTATTCCAGATTTATATAGAGGACGGTGTGACTTTAATAATGCATTGATGACGGTTGTACACGCTGATAATGAACATGGATATTATGAATTAGGTAATGAAAATGGTACTATCCGTGAACAATACGGTAGAAATCAGTTTGTCTGCAAAAGAAAGTTAATTCCATTAGAGAGCGTGTCAAGTGAAAAAAAATCATTAAGAGAAATTGCCAAAAAGCAGTCAGTTTCAGGGGGTCAGGGATACCAAAAATGTAATTGTAAAAGCAAATGCTTCACAAAAAAATGTAAATGTAAGTCAAAAAATCTGTTATGTAATTCTAAATGGCATTCAAGCCTATCGTGCTCCAATAAGTAGTATCTAGTAAAAAGATGTACGCATCTGTTTTGATCCATAAGTAGGTACCCAGTTACCCGTATTCTCATCTAAAAGTTAACTCTGTTTTTTTTATTATTATTATTATCTTATTTTATTTGGCGAAGATTTGTTATTTTTGTGTTTACAAAAAAATGGTATTTGTATATATTTTTGTAAATAAAAGTTTGAATATTATTTGATGATTTTATTTTTATTTTTGTATATTGAGAGGTGATAGGTAACGGAATAATTTAAACAAATGTACTTATGCAATAAAATTACATCTCAGTACCTACGCACGCCTATGAATGTAACCTTAATTGCTTGTTTAACATATTATCCGCCTAATTCGCGAAAGAGCCAAGTGCTAGATATAACCGATCATATTGTCTAATTCACGTTCTAACCGGATAAGTTGCGAAAATCCTTAAAATATATTTATTTATTTCCATATTAACCAGCTGTATCGGCTAATTCGCGTTTTAGCCGGCTAATGCGCGATTTAGGTAATGTCTCGTATTAACCGTAACATATACATGCAAAAATATGTTAAACATAGGTATTTACATTGAATTGGCGTTATGTTATTTCTAGTGACTCGCATCGCCGAAATTTCATCACAATAAATTGGAAGCTGTAGTTTTGCATATCCAGACTATTGTCTTCTGCATTCACATTACCTCACTAAAAAAAATCACTTTCACATTTCACGACCTCACAATTATGTCAAACTATGTCACTATTTTTGTTATAGCTTCTGCATTTGCGTGTTCTAGTACTTTTGATGCGATCAGATAAGATCTTGTGGCAAAGTTTTCTACCAATGCACCTGTTATAACGTGTTATTTTCCATCAACTAGCAGTAGTTGTTTTGTCAACACTTAACCATAAATACTGGCTTTTACGGTTGATTTTCGTTTGCAGTCAAGTAAAATATTACATAGAGTACATTGTACCATTAAATACTAACTGGCAAATTGTGAATCCATTTTTCTGCACGGTATCCGTTAACTTGTACTCGTGAACGTAATGTAAATAAATAACACGTAGTGCACACCGTCAAAGCTACGTATGTACTGAATTCATTATAAAATATCAGCTTCGGTCGCGCCGCGCTACTTGCAATACGACCCTGAATTGACCGGACAAGTTCCGACGTCTAGACTGGTAACAATTAACTGGCAACACCGTAGACATGGTTCTGCAGTGAAACTCGGACGCTGTACAGGGGCGGCGTGTATAGCAATTTGGGTGCAGTTTGAAAAAGTTAACACTGTATATTTGCACGCTTCAATAATGAATCTTAGATTTAAAATAAACATATGTTTTCAAAATATTTATACAAGTATAACTCATCAAGTAATTGCCTCATGTGATTCCAAGCAAATTTAAGAATTTACCGGATATAAGACCAATAAATATAGATAGTACCAAACAAGAACAAGCAAACACAACCTTTTCACTAAATGGTAAGTAAGTACTTAGTTTATTGTCTCCTAAATTTTGTGGCACGCTCTTAACTGCTAATTTTTGTACTGAAAATATATTTAATACTTAACATCTTTCAGTCACTAAATACAATTTCATTTATAGAATTCTAAAACAATAACAACAAAGATTGAAATAAAATTATTGATTCTATAAGATCTTCAAATGATTTCTCTACACCATCACTACAAAACATCGATGAAGATGATCATCATATCAATATTTCATCTGATGTTGGAACTGCAGTAAAATATTTCCAAGGTGACACTGATATTATTTTAGAAACATCAAAAAGAAGAGAAAAGAAGATACCAGAAATCATATCAATAAATATAGATGGTGATAAACAAGAACAAGCAAATACAACCTCACTAAATAGGGAGTAATTATATATTGTCCTCTTAACTACTAATTGAGCCAAAAATGTATTTACGGAACTCTTAACATCTGGAACCACCAAGTACGATATAATTTGAAATAATGATCATAGGGTATTCCTTTTCCATAACCTACTGCAGTTTTTATAGTTTACTAGGAAAACAATTTAAAAATATTTAAATAACCCTTCTGTGACAGTGTGCTTCAAGAGGGTATTTATTAAAAAGGTGTATAACTTTGGACATACGCTACAGATTTTAAGGTATTTAATTGACACAAAATATGGCGTGTTCAGAAAATATGTGTGCAATATGTGTATATTGTAGTATATGTGTGTATATATAGAAATATAAAACACTTACTATTAATTTAGAATTATAAGCCATAATTTTATTTTATTATTGTATTTTAGAATAAGAAAACGTAATAATTAGTATAATGTTAGATAAAATCCTATCTTAAAACAGTTACATTAGGTCACGTCCGCACAAACATATTATTTGTATATTATCTATAAATCCTAATGATTATTTACTTAAATTGGAATAGTTCGGCAAACATCCTCTTCTCCTATGTACTCAGACTGTAAACACATTAATTATTGTACATTCATAATAATCAATAAGCACTTTCAGGAAGTTGCCTATCAAAGTTTATCAAATATAATATTTGATAAACTTTGATAGCTATTGTTAAACAATAGCTAGAGCTTAAAATTAGTAGGACGAGAGAAGTCAGTCAGTCAGTCAGTCAACGAGTTAAGTCGAACAAGCTAACCAATTCAGTTCTAAATCAAGTTGTTACTCAGTTAGTCTTTATCAAGGCGACATTACTAACTCATCGTTTCTACTCCATTGGAACCTGAATACCTACGTAAAATATAAGCTAGTGTAATATATTAAAATAAATTATTGTTAAACAGCAACAGCTGTGTTTCTTCTGATATTACGACGAGTAGCCCATTACAAAGCACTAGACGCTTTGAATTTTAATTAAAAGTGCTTAAGATTATAATATATGAGATGTTGAATGAGTAATTAATAATTACATATTGAAGCTACTTAATTTTTAACAAAAAAGTTATCAGACTGTATGACTTCATCCAATTAAAACGATTGGAGGGCAAAGTAGCAAATATTAAAGTTGGTAATTTAAACAATGATCCACTAAAGATAACAAAGAAAACATTCGATGATCTAACTTCGCTATGTAAAGGAGATACTCTTGATAAGGCTTCCCAAATTAAAAATTTTACTGTTGTGAAATGGGTCGCTCTTCAACAATCCCTAGGAAGCCATCCACATCTTCCCGAAGAAAGTCTTCGGGAAGCGCTTGCAAACTGGTGCCACTGATTACCCCACATCAGCGGCGTGTCGATCAACATTATCGTGGTGCTGGGGATCGTATGCATTCAATCGGTGGCGGTGCCCACGCCAACCAGAGGGCACCCGCAGGATGTCGCTGCCATGCAGGGAGCTACACGTAAGCATTCAACGGGGGTGGTGCCCACACCAGCTAGAGGGTGCCCGCAGGTGCCCACTACCAAACATTCAACGCGAATGGTGCCTAAGCCAGTCAGAGGCTGCACGCAAGATGTTACTACCATGCAGGGGGCTGTTACCAAGTAGGGGGTTGCTGCTACACCCACTAGCAGTTGCGATAGAGAAGACGCAGATCTAGTTACCCACGCCAGCACCAATACTTTCACCGATCACTGATGATGGTGAAATTGCTGCACCTGGTGATTCAAAAATGACTGGAACTGTGTGAGAGTTTCCGTTGCAGAAAATAGCAGCTATAGGACCATCTACAACAGCTGTAGAACCGTCACCAGCAGATGTACAATCGCCAATGGATATATGTGGATGGCTTGATGATGTAAATTTTTATAGATTATTATGCATACATAAAACTTAATTATTAATTACTTACAGATAATTTTTCTAGTTATTGACGAGCCAGCTTCGCAACATGTGAATATAGCCGCCCAAGTGGACGTTCCTGCCGCGAGAGCCCCATGGTCTTGTTGGGATCACATCTGCGGATATGGACATAATCACACGGATTAGGAATCTCAGAGGGGGGATTGCTCGCCATTTAGAAAATGCCGACATCGACATTGCGCGATATCATGCTAACATCACCCGTCTCCAACAGGAGATTGATAAAATGTAATAATTGATCTACCGTAGCTTGTCGCCACCAAATCTTGTACCTACAGTTGTTTGGAGCGACTTCCCGGTGCTTACCGCTACGTCGCGTTAAAATTCGGTTATCTACCGGTACTTAACGCGTCATTGCGGTGTTGCCAAATCTCACGAATGATAATAATAAGCAGATACACTCCTAACCAGTAAAGACGCACTTGCCCCGTCTAATCGGGTAAGAGCGTTTTTTCCTGAGAAATATAAAAATATCTAAAAATGTTACTTTTGTTATTTTTAACTTGTTGTTGGTGTCAGTAGTCAAAAACATTGAAAATAACATCCATAACAATTTTTGAGTGATTTTATATAAAAAAAACAAAATTGTATGACTTTTTAAAGTAGTACTAATCTATTTTGGGGGTGCACTTGCCCCACTCTACCTTACAAAATTATTGTAACTCATTTTATGTTCCTGATTTCAATAATTTCAGAATCAAAGGTCTTAAGTAGGTATAACTGTTTCACTAGTATATTTGTACATAAGTATACACAACTGCCCTTTCTCAGGTCAAATATTTCAAATATATGTATAACTCGACATTTGGTTTCTATAACAAGGAAGGCAAGAACTCGTAGTAAAAGTCAATAACTTTACTACAGTGTGATTCCTTGTCCCGAGACACCTTGTACATAATAATTAATTATATTTTCAATTTATGAAATCTAAAAAATACATTTTTTTTAAGATGTTGTGATATCATAAGAGATCTTCAATGTCGACAGTAACGAGAGCAATGAAGAACAGGTGGATTTTGTAAATAACAATATCGATAAAGGTAATTTATGGGTCCAGTGGGGAGTAAAATTATTAACATCTGTTAAACATTATTTAAAAGAAGACGATAAGGAATATGTGTAAACGCCCATTTCTATAAAAAATTCCCTGATTATCTTCTAAAAGATATAGAACTACTTTCTCTCTGGACAAATAACTGCGCAAAAGATTATGGATGCTATCCTGAAAGGAGAACATTTTCTTCAGGAGCAATTGAAAATGAGCATAATAAAATGAAAAGCAAAATTTTTCAAAAAGGCGAAGTACCTGTCCGCGCCGATGTGTTTATTGACACTTGCAGTACCTCTTAGAAAACACAAAAATAATATTACACAATTTAGATGAAATACCAGAAACTCCCGATAAAGACAGTTTATTAACATTGCCACAGGGGTCGCAAAATGTTGAACTCTCTCTGAAGTTCTGTATAATATGTCAAAAATATGTTGACATTGACGATGTGCCCTGTGAAAAGAAAAAAGGAAGTCAGTACGAGAAAGAAAACATTCGCTAATAATGTTTTACAAGAGGGGATGTGGATGAAGTAATGGCATTATCAGTATACGATAATTGGAGAAATTTTGGAAAAAAGAATAAGAAAATTGATGATACAGCGCTTGTTGAAAGAATTAAGGAGGTATCTCAACCAGAAGTGTCAGCGGATGATAGGAATATGTGTCCATCTTGAGGAAATGAAGTTGGTAGTGCCCATATTTGCATAATTTGCAACAGGGTTGTGCACGCCTAGTACATTTGTTTGGTACCTCAGGCTGACGATCACGAAGAAGGTTATGGACAAAAGAGAATTTGCCTCAGTTGTAAAACATTATATAAAAATAAAAATGCAAAAGGAACAAATGTAAATAATAATACAAAAGGAATCATAAAGAAACACGGAAAAGGACAGACACTTTATTTAAGAGGTCAAAAAACAAAAATATAGGATATATTGACTCTACCAAAGAGCACCTGTTATAAAAAATGGAAACAGTCCAGATTTAAGCCCAATAAAAATGAATAATAAAATAATTACTTTGAGAAATACCTGTGCGGCTGACTCTTTATTCCAATTATTATTGACTGGTTCCTATGATGTGGAAATTTAACTATTTTATATGAGTAAATGTCCATCGCTTATATCAATAATAGTAATATATTTTGCAGGTAAAATTGTTGGCAATGGACCTCTTTGCATTTGTAGACAGCGTTAGGATAGGAGGCCTTGGATCCCACTCTTATGTATTAAGTGCAGAAGCGGTTGTGAAATTTGACGCAGTCGATCAACACAAATTTATCCCAAATTTATGTGTCATAAATTGCAGCGACAACATTGGAAATGTAATAAAACATATTTTCGCAATATGTCCCAGTTACACTCAAGTTTTATTTTACGATAAAGGATGCGCACCTGCAAGTAAAACGTCTATAATGTACACCTTATCAATGACCATGGTACTTCAGAAAAATTTTAATAACATCCTTTTAGACTATTACATTGAGCAAACAAGGGGATTAAAATGCAATAATTTAAAAATGGGTGAACCATGTAAGGGAATTCTTACAGTAACGCAGTGTATAGGTAGGTACATTTGCTTATCATATTGATTTCAGCTATTTTTGTTTCTTTCATTTATCATATTAGGCGTTGTAGACGAACGGTAGCCAGCATATGAAACTATACCTACATGAATAAAAGATAGGAACATTCTTCGCTGTTTATAAATATCTAATATAAATCTCATATAATAAATATTATAAAGTAATTTAACATGCATTATCATTTTAGGAGACATCGTAATTTTTGACATACTACAAAATTTTGAGAACCCAACAATAATTACAATAGAGGATATTCCAAAACAATATTCCATCCCCAATGACGACAAGTTTGAATTGCAAGTGTTTGGAATAATTAATTATCGAAATTCAAGTATACCAAATCGAGAGGTGGACTCTGAGGGTCATTATACTGCTATATCAAAAATGTGTGATAACACCTGGTGGGAGTATAATGACTGTGGAGCCACCACAAAATTATTACCCCTTACACAAAGAATACAACCAGCAGCTATGCTATTATATAAATTACCTAAATAAATAGATAAGGGATGTGTAAAAACTTTTCAATAGTCGCTTGTTGTCGAAGCTTGATGGAATACGGGTCACGCCGCATCAGTTGAGAAAACATGGCCTCTAAATAGTACTCGGATCACCACTGGTTATTGAATAAAGTTTGAAGCTGCGTAAAATATTTTCAATATATTTTATTGTGTGGTGCAAAATCTGTTTTAGGTAAGTTTTTACTGACTAGTTGTGCATAATATACCGGGTGTTTCATGAAGTTCTCCCGGCACTAATACAGGATATTCCTAATATGGGTCGCTAAGTACCAACAAACTAAATAAATAAATTTTAGCGCTAAACACCATTTACTAATTTATTTCAAATCAAAGGGAAAATATTGTATTATTATTACGTTGCAACTAACGCAAATTTTCATTTGATATTCTCTACGCAAGACATTTTCATGGTTTAAGTCCGTTACGTGTGTGATGCATGATTTTATGCTCAATTTCAAGAAAACTAATTTGATTGACAGATGACGTGTGCATACGTTGAACTTTTATTCGACCATACATGTTACAACTATCGGACCAAAAGTGTTTTACCGAGACGTTTGCTATATTTTAATTTGACTTGCGCTAGTAAACTACTACTACTACTAATGTTTTGAGTTTTTGTTTATTAAGTTAAATTTCAATTAAACTAGATGTTTAGAAAACTTAAGGAGAGTATCATCTGTAGTTTTTTTTGATGGATGATATTTATAGCATATAGATATTTATTCTTCAGTTAATCTTGAAATAATTATTTGTGATATAATTTCTTGTTTAAAAAGAGCAAATAAGCAGGTAAGTGGTAAAAAATCAGAGGGTTATTACTCATTGAAAATTAAGGAGTTATCCCTTCTTCCTGAAAATTTGTATTAGTTTATGACAACAGCTCAGTAAATTTTAAAGTCTCAGATAATGTACAGGGTGATCACGCGAAGATGTTAGATTTGGCTGTAACTACTACACCGTAGAAGGGGAAAAACAGAAATGTGGATTTCTTGAATAATTTTTCGGGAGGATTTCTATTTTTGCATAAAAAGTTCAGCCGCATTCCAATGATGGAATTATTTAATCGCTGACATTTTGCAAACAGTAAAAGATAAACCATTACAATTCAATCAGGAAAATGTAGAGATTCCAAAAATATAGTATTCGATTAGTTTTATTTTTTCCAATAGATGCCGTTCTAATCGGTGTTTTCGCGAATTGTGTTATACGTAGAAGTTTAATAAACATTTCTGGCAGAGTCTTGGAAAATTTCTACACTAGACAACAAGAACCGAAAAGCTATAATATAAACTCAACAAGTATTTTCTAACAGTTAGTAGAATGAGTTTAAAAACTTATTACATACAAGTACGATATAATATACATTCAAATTTCTAAAAATAAACAATTCATAACCTATAAAACTATTTTAAAAATAATGTGCTTCACATTACAGAGTAACCAACTTAAAAGCAAAACTGTTGACTTCTAGAGATTTTAGGGAACCTCAGATGGCCATGAAATAGCGGCACCAGCTATTTTTCAACTCAAGCAGTCTATGTTTTTAGGTATGTGTTGTTACTTCTCTTTTAAAAATTGGTGAAAACCATTTACCGCGAGATGGCCTGCAAACTCGAAGTTCAATTGGCGAAAACCATTTACCGCGAGATGGCCTGCAAACTCGAAGTTCGATAGGAAAAACAAACGTTGTCATATTTGATTAGCATTGTTGAGTTTTGTTTTATAAATTTATATAAAATACCACGAATTGTGGTTAGTCTTGCAGATATTTTAACTTATATCCTGAGAAAATCCAGAATCTTTATCGAAAATTCGTATGCTGTCATTGTTGTTTTCGATTTGTTTTCCCTATTGGATTAATTTTATTTTTTCCAATAGATGCCGTTCCAATCGGTGTTTTTGCGAATAGCAAAACAAACAGCTGTCAGATGGTTTTCATCAAGGATTGAATACCACTGTACAATCCTTGGGTTTTCATCACGATGTCATTTTTGATTCGTATTGTTAAGCGTTGTTTTATAAGAAATTTACATAAAATACCACAAGTTGCGGTTAGTCCCGCAGATATTTTAACTTATATCCTGAGAAAATCCAGAATCTTTATCGAAAATTCGTATGCTGTCATTGTTGTTTTAGCTTTGTTTTCCCTATTGGATTAATTTTATGTTTTCCAATAGATGCCGTTCCAATCGGTGTTTTTGCGAATAGCAAAAACAAACAGCTGTCAGATGGTTTTCATCAAGGATTGAATACCACTGTACAATCCTTGGGTTTTCATCACGATGTCATTTTTGATTCGTATTGTTAAGCGTTGTTTTATAAGAAATTTACATAAAATAACACAAGTTGCGGTTAGTCCTGCAGATATTTTAACTTATATCCTGAGAAAATCCAGAATCTTTATCGAAAATTCGTATGCTGCCATTGTTGTTTTCGCTTTGTTTTCCCTATTGGATTAGTTTTATTTTTTTCCAATAGATGCCGCTCTAATCGGTGTCTTCGCGAATAATGGTACCACAGACCACACATAACGTCCAACGCCACCAAACGCGCCTTTTTTATGTTTTGATGTTTTGTGTTTTGTGTAACGCACTACAAACGAATTTGCATCTGTACGCATGACGCAGTTAACTAGACAAAATTTAAAATTACCTGTCAGATTGCCGGTTTATTAAAATATTAAATGTTTCTTTTACTGTTTCATAATAAGCTGTGAAATTTGCAGCCACCTAATAACAGTGTGTCACATAATCTTCTATAGTGATGCAATTAATCACTGTCGTTCTGATAAGTAAAACTAACTTTGAAACACTCTATGTCACTGTCATTTTCAATTTCCATCATAAATACATGGCCAACTGTGGTTACCCTTTGATAATGCATTGAAATAAGCAGAATATTGCAAAGCAAAAAGAATTAAGATGTGATATTACTTGAAAATATATGTGCTTATCAGAAATTCTCAGGATATGTTTTTTCATTAGAAAGGAACAATTGTTATTTTATTTTTGTTGTTTAGTATACTAAGAAAGCACTTTCTTAATTGATAACACAAGGGTTGCAAAACATCTTGGAACAAATACTACATATAATCCGGGGTATACAGAAGGTTGAAAATAAGAAAAAAAACTTGAAAAGGAGGAAAAGTAATGATAAATGCTTATCCGATTCTTTAGAACAAGAGAGTTTTGACCCAAGAAAAGTGAATCAATGTTTAGGTAATTCATTAATATACTCATATTAAAGTAAAGTAATAAATTTTTAAGTTAACATTTAAAAAATATTTAGTAGTCACACAGAATTTTTTTTCAAAGCATTTTTATATAGATACCACTGGGGTTGCGAAACATCTTGAAGGAAGTACACAAGAAGCCATCAATAAACCTAGCTTTACGGAGGAAGTGAAAGAAAGAAATAAAAACTTAAATAATGCAGAGTCTGTATACAGGGTGAGTCAATCATACTGTCATTAATTTTAAGAGGAGATAGGGAATAATGAGTATAATGCGAATCGCGATTTAAAAAAATCTAAATGCATATTTACGCCGAAAAAAAATATTTTCAAATCATTATTTAAACCCCCTTTTCAGACTGTCACTGACCGTTCACAGCCTTGGTCGGTTACAGCTGACAGTTCAACTCGGTGTCGACCTGATGCAATGTTGCCAAGTTGAAATATTTTTCTAGTACCTACCTACCTAGGCATTAGACATCATAAATAAACGATTGTAATGACTATCTTAGAAACTCATATTATTTCTTGCTCAGTTCAGGCTATAATAATTTAATATGTTAATGTTCTATGAACTCTTTCCAATCACTTCTATTAAAAATTGCATGTATCGCGGTCCATTCAGGTTCTGCGGTAGAATATAAGGCGCAATCAATTGATTCCCGTTAACTCCTGCCCATACGTTGAGAACAAATCGCCTCTGAAAGCTAAACCGACGACTAGCGTGTGGATTTTGTCCGACCAAATGTGACTGTTATGACTGCAAAGAAATTAGCTTGGTTTGTTTAAAAAATATTTAATATTGAAATTACACAACTCCAACGTATCTAATAATAAACTGATGTTGGGGAATGAATTCCCTATCGGCTGGTTCCCTTGAGTTTTATGAGATTTAATCGTGGACTGTAGCGTTGTGGTATTTCTGTTGTTTTATCAAATAAAACGCAGACGTCCGAAAGGCACAACAAACAATTTATTCTACTGCTTGCACATACGTGTAACAACAACAACATACATATAATACCTTCCCATACAATATACAATAATGAAACTTAAAAGTAATTTTTGTTGAACGAAGTGTGGAGTTCAGCGTTTTGCCTGCATGCGACTCTAACTCTGAGTCTGAGTGTCGTCACTGTCGTCGTCTTGACTTTTTCAAGCAGAGGCATCGGGCGATGGTAGAGCGCGCGCAATAGACGGACCGAGCGAGAGAGGGACAAATCGCCGCGGTTTCTTTCTGATTTAAACAGCTGTTTCCCAATAACTGAGTAATAAACCATTTAGGTACTTACATTACATAAAAAACGTTTAAAACGTGTTTAAATACAAAGTAATAAAACCTTGTGTTGTCGACAAAACACTGTCCAAGACTACGTCAATAACCTAGTTACCTAGTTTTGTACTGTTATTTAACGACAAGGAGTAAAATTAACTTTTTTTTAGATACATGAATGAATTTTTCTTAAATATTGATTTATTTTTAATAAAGACAAATGTAGATAATAAATAAATGTTTTCTAATGTTAGGTTATTTATTTTTAATAATTTTGATATTACGTTTTCACTACGTTTTACAATTGAATATGCATTTGTAGTATTAGTCGTAAGTGTAATATAATTATTCAGTTTGTAATTAGTAATTACATACATCTAGCCTAGAAATTTATTGCTTTTTAAGTAGTATATGGTACTAACCTATTTAAAATTCCACTTCGAGTAAAGCTACACTCATCCGTCCATAGCACTTTATTAATAAAATTTGGGTCAGCAACAATTCGATTTTGTAACCAATTGCAAAATTCAAGACGACTGGGGAAATCAGCAGGTTCTAAAGATTGAACTTTCTGAAAATGATACGGGTGCAGTGAGTTTTCGCGTAATATTCTGCAGACCTTGCTTTGGGATATCTCCAATCGCCTTGAAATGGTTCTTGTAGAAATTGTAGGTTCCTCCTCAACTAAATTTAAAACAGGTTCTATTACATTTAACTCATTTTGAGGATGCCCAGCAAGTTCTCGGCGCGGTTTAACACATCCCGTATCGCGAACACGTTGAAACACTTGGACAAAGGTTCGCGCACTTGGGTGAAGCCTATTAGGGAAACGTCTCCGGTATTCGACAGCAGCGGCATTCGCATTTCGTAAACATTCCCCGTATAAAACTAGCATTTCCGCATATTCTAAATTAGTAAAATTAGGCATTGTGATGTGAATTTACGACCAATACACGACCGAAATAAACAAACTACTGCTCGTATTCTCTCCATCCCCCCTCTAAATGTGTGGTGTGATCTCTAAATTTGGGGGGAAGGAAGTGCGACTAAATGGTGGCAAATTTGAATAATACGCACGCTGAAGTGTTAGACGACGTTATGTATGTAAACATGTGGCAACGATGCCTTCCATCGGAATTAGATTATCATATGGCTGCGACATCAGAAAGTTTGGAGCATACCAGGAGCGTCGTGTTACCGATTTTTATAGGGTGATTTGTTTATTTTTTTAAAGGTCGAGTAAAAATTTTTTTTTCGATTTTCTGCCTTTATTAGGCCTTCCGACTACGTGGTTAAAATTAATGACATTATGACTGACTCACCCTGTATAAGACACAGACATTGACTGGCATAGATGAAGATCAAAGCGGAAGTTGTAACATTGATGATAAATGCTTATCCAGTTCAACATTAGAAGAAGAAAATATTGTTCTAAGAGAAGTGGGATGTTTAGGTAATTTATTATTAAATACCAAAAATAATTACTTTAAACGTGTCTCGGCTGCTCAAAGGGTGCTGCTACCGGCAGCACTGTAAAATACCGCTCTCTGCAACCATTTCGGCTGCCAAAAACATCAAATTTTAACCTCAAAAAATTAGATGTGCTGCACTAGTTATTAACATAAGAAAGTTATATAGTGTCCTGAATTGTGAAAATTGTTTAATATATGGGAGGGAGTGTGTATCCTGACACCTCAACAAATATTTTTTACGGTACGCCTTGAAACTAAGTAGGTACGTTTTGATGATAAGCAAATTTAATTTGCAAACTTTTATCTCTTGTCTCTTGGCATGTATTTTCCATTTTTCTTACTCGGTGTCAATAACTTTAGTCGTAATTTACACAAAACCGTGTTTCATTACATGAAATTCCTCAGCATTCGATAGTCACACGGCAGTTCCTTGTAACATTTTTACTGAAAATTAATTTTTATAAATTTAAATTCAGTACAGTGAGTTGCATCTATACGTTCATCAAAATACTAATATATCTTAATATTGTGCAGTAAACTGTAAAAAACCTTACCCCATAAGTTTCTCACATGCAATTTACAGTGTCTCATAAATAATATAATATTCTTTCTAAATGCTTTTTTTAATTTTCAACACACATCCCTACGAACCTTATTTAATGGTGCGACATTAAAATATCTGACAAAAAATTGTTTTTAAACTTGTTACAAGGTACTGCAGTGTGGCCCTCGATATGTATTTTTAGTACTAAATATTTTACTACTAAGAAACATTCATTTCAGATGACATTGAAGAAATTCATGAAAAAAAGAACGCAACACATAAACAGCATTGCTGTTATTTCTGCAAGAAAGTGTTATACCAGTTACCTAGGCATTGGTTTAATGTTCATTATAGAGAAGTTGAAGTGAACAAATTTTTATCAATGCACCCGAAGAATCCTAATAGAAGGAAAAAAATGGATCAGTTGAGAAAGAAAGGCGATTTTGAATATAATAGACAAGCATGTAGTGAAAATAAAATTGTTATGAGAGAAAGTAATGTGAAGAATATAAGCCTTGTTCTTCATGTTTAGGCTATTTTAGTAAAGATAACTTACGTCATCATAGGAAAAGATGTTGCCCAAATAAAGGAGATAGGTCTTTACAAGGTAATTCAAGAAGACTTTCAAAGTATATACATGACAGAGCTTCACAAACTTTAAGAAACCATATTGCATCTAACATGTACCAGGACGAAGTTAGAAATCATTTTTTTTTTTGATGAGATAATAATATTATATGGTAACTATCTTTGCATCAAGTACACAGATTCACATTTAAAAAATTACATAAGGGCACAATTACGTTTATTGGGACGTTTCATGATGCAAACAAAAATTTATGACCCTAGTATCAAATGCTGCAAAGATTTAATGCATCCAACTCATATCGATACAATTCGAAAATCAATAGACACTGTAGCTGGTCTAGATAATAATACTGGTGTATATGAACATCCTACAAATGCGAGGACTTTGAGTACAGAATTCAAAAAAATTATAGAAGTTGTGAAATCAGAATGTGATAAAAAATATGATTACTTGATGAAATAGACAAAGGCATTGTCCCGTCTTTATAATCTGGAGCTAACCCCATATATCAATAGGATCTGCAAACTCAGCGAAAATAAATACAAACGAATTCAAAAAACCACTATTTTACCAGATAATAATGAAACTGAAAAATATTTAAGATACTTACTTATTAGAAAAAGTTTCATTCCATTGTGCAAATTTGAAAAGAAGATATTCTTTTGATGATTGGCATAAATTATCTCAATACATTTTAGTAGCTTTGGTTCTATTTAATCGCAAAAGGCCTGGAGAGAGTCAACGGTTAGAACTAGAGGACTTTTATCAGAAAGAAGGCGTGAGTGAAAAAGATATGGAAATATTAAATGAAGAAGAAAAATTACAAGCTGACAAATATGTACGTGTAGCCTTCCGTGGAAAACTCGGCAATTCTACTGCATTATTGATAGATAAACATAAAATCTTACCGGGAATTGAAATGTTAATAAAGCATCGACGAGCAGCAGGTGTTCACCCAGATAATAGATTTCTTTTTGCCTATCCGTCAACTAAAGAAAAGAATAAAACAGTTGATGCATACATATGTCATCGTCAGCTTTTGGAGTGGTATAAAATCAGCTTCACGGACATTTACTAGTTTGAGAAAACAATTTGCGCCACAAGTAGCAAAAGGTGCCCCATCTCATGAAGAGGAATTGAGAATAGCAAATTACATGTCGCATGACTATAACATTCACAAGAGAATCTATGATCAAAGCACTCCTTTAATAGATATTACTAAAGTCTCAAAACATTTAGAAGCAAGTGCTAAAGATAAACCCAAGTATACAAAGGAAGGGGAGGAAAATAATAAGAATTTGAACAATACAAACCTGGCGGACATAGATGGAAGGCAACGGAGACAAATTAGTAAAAGTAATGACAAACATCTACCTGGTTCAACATTAGGAGATGAGAATCTTGACACAATAAAACAAAATTTAGGTAATTCATTAATATGAGCAAAGCTGGATTTGCACCATAAGGTGACTAGGCTGAAACCCAAGGAGATAACTTCGTAGCTAACACGTGTTCACTTCACTTTGTTGACAAATATTAGACGCTTGCGAAAAGTTTCAGTCTAGTAACAACGAAATATATCCAGCTCTGTTCATAATTATCCAGTTTTAAAAATTTTACTTTTTATTTAAAGATAAATTCAAAGGTAGAAAGCTGTTGCCTCCTGAAGAGAAGACAACAGAAAGAAACTTGAACAAAAACAAAAATTGGAAAAGAAAATTTACGAAATTAGGTAAGAAAAAAAAAGAAAATTTGATGAAAACGATTCCGATGATGTATACTCGCCTTCCTCATCATCAATATCAGACTCAGATGAAACAAAAGACGAACTTTTACAGGGTGTTTTATTGATTGTGACTATTTCTTAATTGGGCCGTAGTTTTACAATCGCTAGGTATAAAAAAGCAAAATTTGGTGTGCCTGTTTTACTCAATGAGCCATACCAATTTCTTAATTTAGCAAAATTAAAATACAGGGCCGGACAGAAAAAAGGAGCCAAATTGGTAATTCTAAAAAACAACGCTCTGGATCAAACATTTTAAAAATTTGGTACAAGATTTGGAAAGAGGATCAAAAAGTAAAACAAGTAAAGTGCATTTTCAAATTGCACATCTTATTTTTCCATTGAATTTTTTGATAAACAGAAAATTTTACAATAAATTATCATACTAAAAACGAATTGTACGAACTAAAATAAGTTACTTTTAGAAGGATCAAGAAAAGTATATTGAGCAATTACATTGAAATTACAAATATGGTTCAAAATGACCAAAATTTAAATTTTTTAAAAAAATGTTCAACTCATTTGAATTATTGAATGGTTAAAAATTATTCAAAACTTACGTTGCATGAAAATTTCTTAGTCAGTTGTAAAGAAAAGACGCTATTTTGTATGAGATATCGGTTTCTAGTTTTGTATAAATTTCTTTTATGAAGAAAATCGAATAGAAAAATGAGATGGGCAATTTTAAAATGTACTTTATTTGTCTTATTTTTTTATCCCCTTTCCAAATTTTGAACTAGATTTTTTAAATTTTTTGATTCAGGGCGTTGTTTTTGAGAATTACCAATTCCCCTTTTTTCTGTCCGGCCCTGTATTTAAATTTCGCTAAATTATGAAATGGGTATGCTTTATTGATTAAAACATACACACCAAATTTTGCTTTTTTGTACCTAGTGATTCTAAAACTATTATATTGACCCATTAATCGTAGGTGATATGAAATGGCCCAAGTAACTTACATCTGTAGGTAAAGTATGTACACTTACCAATAAATCACCCTGTATATATAGGGTAATTTACAGCAAAATGACACCGCACAGGTATTTTTTTAAAATGAATCATGCTATATATTTTTATGTTTTTAAAAAACGGACATAATTCTATTTTCAACAATATTAGATTTTTTGATTTCCAATGAGGCGTTGCCAAGTTATAGACGAAAAATTTTTTGCAGAAAAATGGAGACGTACGTATTCACTTTATGAGTAAAGAAATTAATTAGGAGGAAATATTTTTCTCTTGTGTAGCCTAGGGATGTACCTCAACAACGCGCACAAGAGATACTAATTTTACTATACAGAGTGTCATTTTTACGTGTTCCTAGTTGGTTCATTTAAATTGTCATATTCTCAATTTTTTCAAATGGAACACCCTGTATATTATTTCATTTCTGAATTTCTGTTTTAATTACTAACAATTTTTGTTATCGATGTCCTATTCCTAAAATCAATATTTTTCGAGAAATACGAGATTTCTAGGTTGAAGCTGTTATATTTCTTAATTCTATGATTTAACCACCTCAGTGACTTTGATGTAAAGTCATAACAAAACGTCTGTTATTAAACAATATGGGTTTTTGGTATAACAATAAAGGCTTCTGAGATGGGAAAACCAAAATTTAAGAAATCTGCACAGCTTTAAATCCCGTATTTCTCGAAAAATATTGATTTTAGGAATAGGACATCTTTAATAAAAATTGTAGGTATTTGATATGAAAATTGATATATGCAGTAATATACAGGGTGTTCCTTTGGAAAAAAAAATAGAAAATAACAAATTGAATGAACCAACTATAGAAAAACGTATAAAGGATACTCTGCATAATATCTACTATTAATATCTTTTGTGTGCCTATTGAGGTACATTCCTTGGCTCTCTTTATTTGAGTTTTACGGAAAAAAACTCTCTAACCTAAATATGAAACTCGATGTGTTTGAGAGTTTTTGGAAAAATTACTCTTCAATTCTTATTGAATTTATCCGTTACTTTATGCACGTGCTGTATGATATATTACATAAAACATTAAATTAAAATCGAAATTGTGTTTTAACTTAATTCTTATAAATATAATGAAATTTATATAATTGTAGATTAATTCAAGACCATGCAATCTAGAGCAGTTAGAATCATGGAAATGGTAGTCATCCAAAATAAAAATATATCGGACATACCAAAATACGAAACAATCAAGGCGACAACAAGTCATGCATTAGACATAACGAAAAATAATAGTACAGAACAACAGCAGAAATTGAAGTCAGTTGAAAATAATTTAGAAGTGGAGAATGAGGTACCACCAATTAAACCGCAAAATGTTAATTGTGAAGAGACAAGAACGGATATAGATACGCAAATGACAAGGAGGATAACGAAAAAAATAAGGAAGACCTTAACTGTATTTTCAAAAGTAAAAATAATAGTGAAGATGGAAAATTAAAACTAATTTCTGATGAAACACGTAGTACAAGAAACAGCCAAATTAAAAATGAAGATCCAACAATCATAATGTTGATTAATGAAACACAGAAAACCAGTGGTGCCAAAAAAAATAGTAGAAAAAAACATGTTACTAAAAATGAGAATGATAATACGGCCCTAAAAAGGAAGTTAAAGGGTTACAAAGTACATGACAGAAAATAATCAGGCAAATGATAAAGATAAAGCATTTGCACTAGACCAAGTTGATAATGAACAGATGAAAATAAAAGGAAGCAATATTTATGAGAATGGACAGTTTTCAGAAGATTCAGAATTCGATAATTTTTCTTCCGAAAGTGAATACATACCTTCTACAACAAGCGCCTCTGAGAGCGAAAATGAAAACTATTCATCAGAAGCTTCAACAAGAAATGAACGTGTCAAAATCCCACTTTTACCAGAGAGGCATATAGGTAAATTTATTATCACCTTAGGATTTTATTTACAATAAACTTATTCAAATATAAGCAATTACGATTTTATACAAGGTGATCATTAATATAAAACATAGATAGCTCCACTACACAATTATGGAGCCGGAAATTGACCTTTTAGCACCAAACGTTGGATAAGACCCTATCTTATATTTACAAATAAACAAACCCTTACAAAAGGCATAAAAGCCACGAACGCCCTTGTTAGGCATGCATAGTAGTTTAGATCATCCTCTAGTTATTATGTATCATTGTGTCAGTAGAAATAAAGTTGTTTTTTAAAAACGGAATTTTCTATCGCGCTGCGAACAGGATTAGTTCCCTTGATCCTTTAGAGGTTCACCGTGAAGCTTTGCGATCAAGAAAACTTTCAAGTTTAAAGGAACTGTCCACCTACACCGTTCGAAGATTTCCTGGACCTTGCTGTGCATCCAGAGAAGCTTCGCCAGGCAGACATCACCCCACCAGAGTGACGACAACGAGGTACCTAGATCACATCCCCGACGCTCGACACAGTGAGGAATGTTATTGCCGTATATGTAAGTCCCATTTTCCATATATTTCCTTTATGTTTAAGCAAAGATTGTTTCAAGGTAACTACTAATTCATAATAATTATACTTAATAGTAATATTAATAAAAAAATTATAATAGTAGTAACTTAATGAGCTTAATTAGAGACAGATCACCAATAAGAAGGCATAATTTAAACGACCAAGCTAATTTTGGAGAAAGAGAAATGAATCCTAATCTATCATATCAAGATATTCAAGTTAGATTTAATTTAGCTAAACACACAGTCCCTGAATATTATGGAGGATCAAAAGATTTATTTTATTTTCTATCTCAAGCTAAAAAGTTTAAAAATAATTTTACATTTACCGACGAGGTACTGAATTCATACTTTTCGAATATATCATTTCACAAATCAAAGGTGAAGCTTGAGACTTAGTTATATTAAGTAACCCCAAAAATGTTGATGAACTTAGTACCTTACTATCAAATAAATACAAAGACCCACGTAACGAGCAAATTTTATTAAACTCTCTTACTACTTGCTATCAGTTACAGAATCAAAGTTATGAAAGCTATGCAACTGAAATAAAAGCTAGGTTACAAAGGCTGAAAGAAAACGTTCAAATAAATAACCCAAATGAAAATACAGTCAAAATAAAAAATGAAATGTTTGACGAGCAAAGTCGTTGTACTTTCATTGCAGGTCTAAAAGAACCCCATAGAAGCTATATTTTACATTTAAACCCGCCTACACTAGACGATTGTTTGAATCAATGTAGAATATACGATAATTTACAACAACAAGGCAATTATCTTGATTTTATGCGCAATAACTCGCGACACCGACAAGGTAAAAATGTACGGCATATTAATAATAATAATAGAGGATTTAGTCAACGGAGACTTGATAACCAAAATAACTATTTTCAACCTAGACAGCCTAATAATCAGTTTCAACAAAATCAAAATAACTCCTACCAATATAGAAATTTTAATAACTCGTTTTCACAACAAAACCAAAATAACTCTTTTCAGCATGGAAACTTTAATAACCATTTTTCGCAACAAAATTATACTAATAATAGGCCTCCAAATTCGAGTCAAAACAATGTTTTTGCGCCTAGAGGTCAAACGCAAAATAATTATACGCCTACACCCATGTCTATCTCGACTCGTAACACTTATAATAATCAAAGTAGATCATTTTCGCAAAACCGTCGCAATCAAGTCCCACATAATCGTTATAATCACTTTCAAAATACCAGTAACGGGAGACCAGACCGCATAATTGAAGAAATAACCAACATCGAACAAGAAAGCCCCGGTGAAACTGAAAATTTTCTGAGCCCAGCCTCGCCGGAAAACATTACTTAGATTTAAATAATATAAACACCCAGACTAAGCTGCCATTTACCTATTCAAAATTATTTAACTTAAAAATGTTACTTGATACAGGCGCCTCAGCTAGTATTATGAATCCAGATGTCGCCTTTGATAAATTTCCAAATCATATTTACCCCTATGACTTTGAGATCACTGCCTGTAACAAAACATACAAAGGTCACATTGCTCTTAATATCTCGATATTTAAAGAACACAATGTAGAACAAGAAATAACATTTTTAATATTCCCTTGGCACAAAAATAATAATTGTCTTATAAGCTATAATGATCTTACTAAATTAAAATGTTCTATTGACTTAAACCTTAAATTTTAAAAACAAAATAGTACCTTATTATGAAGACTTAAACAATGTAATTAAAGTAAACGTAAAGGACGGTATAGTTTTAACCCCTGAAATACATTTAGGAGACGAAATAATTCCTGAATCAATTTGCATGTAAAAAATCATTGTTTGATAATGCCTTACGCTCTAAATAATATTAGTGTGGAAGAACCATTAAACGTAACCCTATAGATGAATATATTCAATGCGAAGAAATACAAATTGCGATACCCCAAAAATAAATATAGAAAAAGTCATTCGTACTAGTCATATGAACTCTGAAGAAAAAAATTAAATTTTAAAACTTTGCAAAGAAAACTATAAAATATTTTATAACCCGGAATAACCTTTGACAACTTGTAACGTAACTACTCATCATATTAGAACAAAAAACGACGACCCTATATATTTAAAGAATTTCAGATACCCGTATCATCTAAAAACTGAAATACAAGATCAAGTTAAAAAATTATTAAAAAATGGTATAATCAGACCTTCAGTCTCGCCTTATTCAAGCCCCGTGTGGATAGTGCCAAAAAAAGATGGATGCATCCGGACAAAAGAAATGGCGCATGGTAATCGATTTCCGGAAGCTGAATGAACAAACCATTGAGGACAAATACCCGCTACCACGCATAAAAGAGATACTAGAAAATTTGGGAAAAAGCCAGTACTTCACTACGCTGGACTTAGCGCAAGGGTTTCATCAAATATCTATGAATCAAGACTCCATTGAAAAACAGCTTTCACAGTAAAAAATGGTCACTGGGAATATATCCGTATGCCTTTTGGACTCAGAAATGCTCCTGCTACGTTCCAAAGGATGATGGACCATGTATTGATGGAATATCTACACAAATGCTGCTTTGTCTACATGGATGACGTGATAATATTTTCTAAAAGTCTAGATGAACATATATTACACATAAAACAAATATTTAATAAACTAACTATATCTTAATCTTAAGGTACAGCTAGATAAATCCGAATTTCTGCGAAAAGAAGTCCCCTTTCTAGGTCATGTAATAACCCCAGACGGAATTAAACCAAATGAAGAAAAATTCGGCCAAAAATTCGTTATAGAGACAAACCATAAACCTTTTGTCAAAATATGGATGAATATTATTCAAGTGAAGAATACGCTGATATGATTTTTGTGTACGGATATTGTCATAGTCGTGCTCGAGAAGCAGAAAGAGAATATCGGAGAATGTTTCCAAATCGTCGGCGTCATCCCTCTTTTGGCGTATTTATAAGAACCTTTAGAAGACTGCGAAAACAGGTTCTGTGCAAGTAAGAAAAATCGAGACGGTAGAGGATACTAGTTGATACTCCTGACTTGAGTGTGAGACAAATTCACATGAAATTCTAACAGGATGGTGCACCTCCGCACAATGCAAGAGATATTAGTGCATGGTTAACGGAAAACTATGGACATAGGTGGATAGGAAATAGAGGACCATTACATTTGCCACCGCGATCCACAGACCTTAATCCAATTGATTTTTCTGTATGGGGTCATATAAAACAGCTTGTTTACCGCACTGTCGCGCAAGATGAAAATGATCTCAGAGAAAGAATCCACGATGCTGCAGATGCAATAAATAATACAGAAGGGATTATGTTTGATGTCTATCAGTCGTTGGTTCGGCGATGCAGAGCATGTATAAGAGCCAATGAGGGTCATTTTGAACATGTTATTTAATATTGTTTTATGTTAGTGTTATTTGTTATGTTGTTATTTACCGTTTTGTATTATTACTTAAAATTGTAAAAACCGTACCTACAAACTATTACCTATTATTAGCATCTAAGATACAGCAATAAGAAAAATAATATTTCATTGTTTGCTGTTAACATTTTTACATGAAACGTTTCATTTTAATTTAATACATAATATTAAAGTAATATTACTTTGAAATGTATTTGCTATCATTACGAAACTAAATGCTTTATCAGAAGAACGGCCTCCCACATTATTGAGATTTTCGGCAGAACGAGACACTTTACCGATTTCAAACAAGTATTATGCCAAATTGTCCAAGGAATCTAAAAATTTACCCCAAATAAGTATTAGGTCATTGGCGTAGAAGTTGGGGCAAAAAATTCCGCTACCCTACCCGTTTCTACGCCACTGACCTACAAAAAATTTGTAAATTTTGCAGTAAATTATAGACATTCGTAAGTATTAACATCATACCAGATTTGAATCAAATTGTTACAACCATACCAGAGATATCATAAATAATGATGTAAAAAACCGACCAATACGGCCTTGTAGGGCGAAAACGATGAGACATAGAACCTTGGTTTATAAGGCAATTTTTAATTACTTATCGAGTTCTATCTGTGGTTAAAATTTGAATCACTCGAACTGAAACACCCTGTATACATACCTGATCAGTACGTATCGCTCATACGTACAGCAAAAAAAAAAGAAGCCATTTGAAGTATTCGAACTAAATTTTACCGATTTTTATGATATTAAGGCGGTCGCAGAAGATATAGGTTTAATCCTCACAAAGAATGAAAATGGTGACCAAATAAAAATATCAGACGTAAAAATGGTGGAGTTTAAAAAAGCGAGGATACGTACCGTTATTCAGTGAGTTACAGCGGACAATGGATGTCAGCCAAAATTAAAACTAGTCGATTAATTAAGAAAAAAAAATCCACAACTAAAACAAGCTGACACTTCTAAACCTAGTATTGGTGCGAAAAAAAGAAGATTTGGTTAAACTGCTACAGAATAACACTATTCCAAAATATTATGAAAGTTACTATAAGTCTCTGTTATATATTTTTTAATAAAACAAATTTTGATTTATTTTTGCCTTTGAACGTAGTATTTTCCTTGTTATAATTGACGTAATTGCATTATCAAATCAGACTTTGAGGAAACAAAGACACATTTGCGATCAAATGACTTCTTAATGCGATTTTAACGGAATTTTTTTTCAAAACAATTTTAAAAGCGTTATTAAATGGTATTCAATTTGATGTTCTCGAATTACAAACAATAAGATTTCGATTTGTTATGTAATATCTATTCCAATTTTGGTTTAAAATAGAATTAAAAACTTCAAATGTGTTTTGCTGGCAATTAACAGATTTGCATTTACGTCATTATTTCTCCGGAGGTGCGACATAAGCTTTATTTATTTTACAAATAGGGTATTTAAAGACAGTAATAATTTATATGCTTTTATTGTATAATATCAACCAAGTAAACATATATAACTAGATTAATACATACACATACATTACTAATAATATATAGTTTTTTTTTTTAGTTTTATTGGGTTTTTGCCACACTTCTGAAAAAAATAAAGATTAATTAAATAAGCCCTTGCGCCAAACGGATCAGTCAAGGGTTATTTTTGAAACTAAGTTTGCCTAACCAAAATTTTAAACTGTCAAACTTGACATACGTTTAATATTTTTATTACTATTTTGAAAACGAAAACAGAGATTTTCGAAACGTCAAAAATACGGAAGTGCGCGATTTAAGTGATGTGATTTCTGTAATTTTTACTTAATTGCTATTTTCAGTGTGAGATTTTTTGGTTAGGCAAACTTAGTTTCAAAAATAACCCTTGACTGATCCGTGTTTTGTTTTTATCAATCTCCTGTTGGAGATGGGTGATGTTACCATGATACCGCGCAAAGTCGATGTCGGCATTTTCTAATTGGCGGGCAATTCGGGCCCCCCTCTGAGATTCCTAATCCATGTGATTAGGTCCATATCCGCAGATGTGACTCCAACAAGACCATGGGGTTCTGGAACTCTCGCGGTGGGGGCGTCCACTTCGGCGGAAAAATTATCTGTAAGTAATTATTAATTAAGTTTTATGAGGATGAAAGTAGGTGAAGGGGTATCAGATAGGATTGGAAATGGTATTGGTGTACCACAGGGCAGCATTTTGGGACCCATATTACTGATTGTTTATTTGAATGATATTAACTATGTTGATGGATTTGATTTTATGAATTTGTTTGCTGATGACACGCTTGTGGCTTGTTGTGGTGATGATTTGGGTGAGGCTGTTGATCGGATCAATGCAGTACTTGACAGGATGGTAAAGTTTCTTAATATAAATAAACTAAAATTAAATGTTAACAAAACTAAGGGAATGATTTTGGGCAAGAGATATAAATTAAGTAGAATTAATTATGAATTATATCAGGTAAAAGTTGATTATGCATCCATCGAGTGGGTTCATAAAATTAAATATCTAGGATTTGTTATTGATGAAGGTTTGCCATTAAAAAATCATTGTGAATATGTCAAAAAAAAAGTCTCGAAGAAGCTTTACTTTTTCTAAAGAATCGTGTCGCATTTGTCTTTTTTTGCTAGAAAAACTGTGTATAGTACGATCGTGCAGCCTCACTTTGATTATTGCTCTTCACTGTTGTACCTCCTGAATACTGGCGATAAACGTTCATTGCAAAAGCTTCAGAACAGGGGCATGAGAATTATATTACGTTGTAGTCGATATACGCCGATTGATGATATGCTGCAGATATTGGGATGGTATTCTATTGAAAGACGATTGTATTTTATGGCAATGCAATTCATTTTTAAAATTACTAAAAATATGCTGCCTGACTATTTTGATCAATTTGTAACCTACAATAATCAAATCCACGGGTATAACATAAGAAACCAGAATGACTTTTACATTAGGCATGCACATTTTGGTCAAGCTATGCAATCATTGTTTTATAGGGGTTTGAATGATTATAATAGATTGCCTAGAGAAGTGAAGAGTGCTCAAACACTGTATGACTTTAAGAAAAAATTATTATCAATATTGTGAATGTAATTCTTTGCCATTGTTTCATTATATTGTGAATATAATTGCTGCTGTCATCATTGCTGTTGTTAGTTATAAGTTTTTCTTGTAAAGTGTATGCATATTTGTAATTTTTTATTTGTATATTAGGACATCTCTACTTAATAAATGATTATTATTATTATAATCTATAAAAATTTACATCATCAAGCCATCCATATATATTGTACATCTGCTGGAGACGATGATACAGCTGTTGTAGATGAATCTATATGCGCTATTGTCAACAACAGTGACTCCCACACAGTGCCAGCTATTTTTGAATCACCAGGTGCAGCAATTTCACCATCATCAGTGACTGGTGAAAGTATTGGTGCCACCATGGTTGGTGATGCACAAAAAAAAACAGTAAAAACCTTTAGACGATCTAACCGAATGTAAATTTTTAACAACTTTCTACGGTTTTATGGCCCAAACCTTACCCCCACATATTTAAATCTCACATATACATTTCGCGAGTGTATTTTCAACTATTTCTTTGGCTGTTATTTGTAAAGAGAACAAAAGTACGGTGACTTTCCATCAACGTGATGTACGAGGATTGGGCTTTAAAATTTCTATGGCGTGCAAGTGTGAGAAAGAAAAAGAAATAGATTCATGTCCAAAAATAGGTAAAGCCGAAATAAATCGTCGCTTAGTTTTCGTGATGCGTTTGTTGGGAGTCGGTTATGAAGGCTATATAATTTTCTGTAGACTGATGGATATGGGACAAGGTTTTGCTTTGAACACGTACTATCCCATATTAGAAAATATTCACTCAGCTTCTTCGGCCGTTTTTGATACAGCGTTGTCGATTGCGGCTAATCAAGAAAAGGAAGTCCTTCAAGAACAAGGAAAAGCAGAAAATGTATTCACTGTATCTGGAGATGGCACATGGAAAAAAGAGGTTTTTCATCTTTATTCGGACTTTCAACTTTAATTACAAGGTACACCGGTAAAGTGGTGATGCGTGTGTAATGAGTAGTTTTTGTGCTGGATGCAATTTGTGGAAAAATAAAAAAAAGAGTGATCCAGTTTGATATTCAGGATGGCTCGCTGGTCATAAAGAAAATTGTAGTGTAAATCATACTGTAAGTTTTGGGAAGATGGAAATAGATGCAGTTGTGAAAATGTTTTTTCGTTCAGTAAATAAACATCAAGATCTATATATAAGGAGATGGCGACAGCAAGACATTCAACGGTATTTTGAAGGCAGAACCATATGGAAAAGATGTTGTTGTTGTAAAAAGGGTGTGTTGGACACGTTGAAAAGAGGATGGGGACTCGGCTCCGAATTGCAAAAAAATCTAATAAAGGCATTGATGGAAAAGGTGCAGGAAAACTCACTGACAAATTGATTGGTGAGATGACAAAGTATTATGGATTAGCTATTCGGAGACATCCAGATTCTATTGGAAATGAGGAAGGAAATTTGGGCAACATTCTATCACAAGATTTCCACAGACAGCAATCCACAGCCCTGCAGGCGAATCTAGTTGGTGCAAATGGCGCAGAGCTAAGTTTCTCGGTGAGGCGGAGCAATTCAAGCACGATAAACCGCTTCTTTCTGAAGCAGTTCAAAAGGTTATAAAGCCAATTTATGAGGATTTAGAATTCATTCTAGTTCAATCGCTAGTCTTAAATATGAAGATTAAAATGCCGTTTGGTTTTTTGATATGAGATAAGCAAAACGGCCGTGATCTTGGTCACCGTCAAGCACCTCCTTCACTTGATGTCTTCCTGTCGGCCACTTTGATTCTATTATATATTTTGTCTTCAAAAAATTTGTAAAGCTCATTTAAATGTTAATAAATATTATGTAAAAACAATGAGATTTATTATTTCAATGGTTTGCCCGTAAAAAAGTATTGAAAAAGCTGTAAAAAAACAACCGAGAAACTAGAGGACCCCCTTAACAACCTTTAACCCTCAAATTGACGTTTATATTCGAGACTTACAGGAAGTGGAAAATGAAATGCCAGTAATTACTTATCTTGCTGGTTATTGTTGTTTCGTGGTTTCAAAAAATATAACGGTACCGTTTGTAAAGACATTTTGGTCCTTTCTAAGGAATTTATTATCGAAGATAAGTATTGTCTTACACAAAATTTAAGCCGAGGGAATTTACGTTATCCACAAGAGAAAGTTATACAGATTGTGTTGTACAGTTACGTTGTCTTTAATATAGTTATCCGCGATTTTGAAAAAGAATTTTTAACTATTCACAATAAGAGAAATTTTCTCATCTCATTTCTATTAAACTATTTTAAGAAAAGTAGCAATTTATTAGATTTTTCTGGATGCAAAATTCATAGTATTGAAGTTATAATTACAAAAGTCTTAACCAGCCTTTCAAATATTTTATTAAAAAATTATTGTGGAAAAAGAAATTATAGAATACTTAAAAGCTCCAAACGAAAACTGGACACTTTAATGTCCAAATAATAATCTTCAGTTCAAAACAGTATATTAATAAATAAACCAATTCAATGTTAACAAATTTCAGATCGAATTTCAGTTATATATAGACATTTTTCGTATTTTCAAATAGGTGTAGGTACTTGTAATAATTGTAAAAGTCGTGTGTAACTTATTTTTATTGATGATAAGAACATAATAGTAGGTGTTCATTGTTCTTTAAGTCAATTTATTATTTTAAATTAGTTCTCATTAATCTATTTTATTCATAGCCTTTAGTTTTATTAACAAAATAAAGAAAATAAATCTTGAGTTTTTTTCTGTTATTAATGTGTACCCAATGTCTGTAAACAGATTGTTTTACTTTTACAAGTGTAATAATTATTCGGTTAATAAATTTAAAAGACCCAAATTCCAATGCCTTCCGATTGCTCCCATACTCGTGGCAAAAAATACGTCTCTATTTTGTTATTTTAACCCTTAACCGGAAAGGTGGCGTCTGACACACTACGGCGCGCGAACATTTGTAAATAATTTTTAAACGAACACAAATACGGTCACATTATAAATAATGGCCGGGCCGTCAAAAAGGTGCGTTTTGGTGATGACAGCTTTGAAGAGACTGTGATGAAGTGGATGAAGACAATGATGACGCAAGTGATATAGATGAAGTCCTAGAGGATGTATATTTGCAATCTGAACACGACAATGCCTCTGAAGTATCAGAAAGCGAGGAAGAGGACACTGTTAGCGGGAACAGAGTATCTGAAAACGCGAAAGACGAAAATGTGGAAAGAGAAGGTGCGAAAAGCAATGAAGACAGTATAGTTAGTGTTACGAAGAAACCTGCTAAATACGTGTACGGCAAAAACCGGCTAAGGTGGTGCAAAACTGAAGTTCGTCCTTCATCGCGCACTCGAAAACACAATATTGTAATGAAAATTCCAGTCTCAAAGGTAGAGCAAGTGATCTTGGCCAAGAAGCAACACCCCTTTCCGTTTGGAATTTGTTGTTTTCTGAGGAGATTTTGCTTGAAATATTGCATTGGACAAACCATAAGCTCACTCAAATGCGCCTCAGGTATGAGAAGGATAAGAGTAATGTACGAGAATGTGATATGGTAGAAATGAAAGCTTTCCTAGGGCTACTGATTTTTACGTCAGTTTTCAAGTCAAACCACGAACATACAGAAACTATTTTTGCAACAGATGGCTCCGAGCGCGATTTCGAGCAGTAATGAGCCAAAAACGGTTTTCCATTCATTTATCAGCTTTGCGATTTGACAATCCAGATACTAGAGCTACTAGCAAGCAAGAAGATCCTGTAGCTGCAATTTCATCAATTTTTAATAAATTTATAGACAATTGCTAAAATGTTTATGGATTGGGACAGTCAGCGACAATTGATAAAATGCTAGTTAGTTTGTACATTCAATTTGGTTTTGTTAAATAGTTTTTGATGGAAACTTTTATGCCCTTTTTCAGATTTTTCACAGGTAGATATTTAAATTAAAGAGCAAATTGCACTTGGCATATTGAGCATTAGACAAACAAAAATGGTCCAATGATATGGTGGTAAGTTCTGTATTTTTTCTGTCCAATTTTAATAATTTTTTTTTGGAGCTATTTTTTGAAATTGTGATCACTGCGTGATGCATATAATACATAACATAGGTACTCACATTTTATTTGATCTCAGACAGCTATCATTTAATTCAAGATTTACAAGCTTGATTTACAATAGGTATATAATAATTACCCATTGCTTATGAATATGTGCACCACTGGAGATGTACCTATATATATATATATTTTTGTTCAAATTTCTAGTTCTAGTAGAAATAATTGTTAGTAATGGGCAACCCAATAATCTTTGAGATTGTCAGCAACATAATTAAATAATTTGTTTTCAAAATGAATTTATTTACATACATACTTTGCTTTTAAAAATACAGAGCTCAATACGAAAACCACCCTGGGACCGAAACGATAAAGAATGTAACAATTTTGCACACATGCTTCATACAATATTTCATAATCAAAAATAAGCACCCATTTTTAGCACACATACACGTGAGCACATCACACTTCATTTAATAAAACATTTAAAATATGTATTTAAGTCACAAATTAAATTTCTGATATATGTTTCAAAACAGACACAGGCTGGTATTTACCCACATATGTATAAATTAAATGATTTAAAACTCTAGTTCATACTATAATTTAATATGCATTTAAATCATAATATTTTTAAATTGTCGAACAATTGCTAATTAATTAGAATGTAATTAAAATAGACGACCTATAATTGACCTCTATTATATATAGTGCACACGTCCTTGAATGACATTCATGATGACGCCCTTGAACTGCATTCATGATGATGTCCTTGAATGGCATTCATAATGACGTCCTTGAATAACATTTACGACCTCTAACGGATATTAGATGACCTTCAAACGAACTCTACCAAAATTAAATTGTGACCTTCATGAATTTGTCACGAACGACCTCTACAAAATATTGTTACTAGCAAGTTATATCAAAGTTGATCTTAGATAACGTTGAAGGACAACAAAAATTTGACTAATACGATATGACGTCACGTAGACGACATCAGAGGCACTATATAATCTACGGAGGAGGTTTATTTCAATTCAGTATTTGTTTGCAACTCATTTGTAAATAAAATATTATATAAAAAAAATAATAATATCCACCTATCACTTTAACCATGACACGTTTGGGGCGACCTAACTATGCATTATTAAAGACACTTGCTCTCTTTGACCAAGAGGTAAATATTGTTTAATCGTTTTTATATTCACATTATTTAAAAAAATATAATGGTATAGGATATTTCAACGGACTCTGAATCTGATGATGGCCAAGATATTCGGTTGGTTGTGCATATAGAAGAAGAGAAGGTATCAAATAATCTTTAAAATGTTATTATTGTAATAAATTTTAAATTTATTTTACTTTACTTTACTAGGAGTTTGTGGACGCCAACAACAACATTGTCCAGGATGTGGACGATGTGCTGAATAACGACGTCGAAGGCGAGATAATATAAATTTCTGATATTATATTGACATTAAATTTATTTACTTTTCTTTTCATAGGTGGCTAGAGACATCGAAGACGATGATGACGAATGGCACGATGCTGCAGATCATATCGACCAAGGTGTGTTGGAGGATTATGATGCCGGGGAAGGTTACGTCCACGAAGACATTCAAGAAGATACTAGCGATCAATTCGACGTAATGATCGCTCGAATGCAACATGTTACAACTAGATAAATTTTATTGGAGAAAAGTGTGTACTGCTTTACAGTATCAATGATAACAGTAACAATTCTGCATACAGAATATGCCACAGATGTTACTTCACGATTATAGAAATGGCAGAGTTGGAATTATCTCATACACATTGGGATTTCCACACGACGTCACTATATAATCACGACCAGGAATATTACTGTGCCTCGTGCAGACTTCCGTTAATCCAAATGAGACTAACGAAAACTTGTGTTTTATGTAACAATACAGAAAAAATAACGTTGCAAATAGTGCTAGTGTTAGATTATAATTTAATATATATGTAGGAAATAACAGTATTTCATATTTAACTTATTAATAAATACCTTTATTTTACAATTACACAACATTGATTTATTTATCTGATTTAAAGAAAAAAAACCTTCCTGCTTCCAAATATCTCAAATTACAAGATTTACATCATCAAAATTAATAATTTTAAAATCTATTTCAAAAGATTTATATTTTAAAAAATGTTTGTAATGCATTATAAATAAAAAAAGTTTGTCAAATTAAATTTTATTTCTTTACATGTAAAAGAAAAGAAACAGATGGATGAGAAAAATGTTGAAATAAATAATTGACGTTTTTCAAGTTTTATTTAAAAAAAATCACCACTCATATAGATTAAGACTTAAAAAATAATTGCTGTTGTTAACAAGTTGAAATTTAGTAGATTAATTATTTAACAATATATGTTTTATTTTAAAATTACCATTCATCTGTTTTATTTCACATTTAATGATGTTTGATTTTATTTCAAAATTAGTATTCATATAAAATAGGAGCAATTGGAGTGATAGATGGCACTCATATTAAAATTGACAAACAAGCAGAAGACCCAGATTCATATTTAAATCGCAAACATTTTTTTCTGTGCAGGTAAGTTTTTCCGAGTTGATAGGACAGTAGTTTGAGTTACATAAACTTATTATTTTCAGGCTCAAGTTGTATGTGACCATAAAAGACGAAGTAGAGACATTTTTGTAGGGTTTCCAGGCTCGCTACATGACGCTCGGGTTTTCAGAGCATCTCCATTGTTCTCATCCTTACCAAATAAATGCGGAAAGTTTTATATTCTTGGAGATAGCGCATATCCCTGTCTCAGACATTTATTAACTCCCTTTAAAGATAATGGACAATTAAGCAGAAGACAACAAAATTATAACCTATTACTATCTAAAAACCGTTATGTGATTGAACATTGTTTTGGTTTATTAAAACAAGAGATTCCGCCAACTGTATCATATTAAATACATAATGTTTCAGTGATTGTACACTTTATTAGAGCATGTGCAGTTTTGCATAACTTATGCGTCGACCATGAATTTATACCATATGAACAAAATATTCTTGGGCACTACCAACTATTAAATGCAGAACAACAAGCTGGCGACAATGAGGACGATAGAAATGGGGTTGCTAAGAGGAATGAAGTTATGAATATGTTGACATTTTTTATTTTGTGACAGTTTTTTCATATTTTAATATTTAATAAACTTAAGGAATATGCTTGAATTATGGGTTTAAACCTATGGTTATAGGAAAACATTGTATATATTATTATTTAAAATTTAAAACCATTGACAACTATTAATTCCGCAAAAATTAAATTTTTCATACTTACCCTTTTCTGTAATACTACTAATCTTTTTAAACAGCCCTTTTTAGTGTGTTCCTTATATAAGCATAAGACTTGGACAACTTTAAAATATTTTATTTAAAAAATAAAAAAACAGTCTTGTAACGTTTAACTAGTATAATATAATATAAACAATGAAAAATAAATATCTTCCAACATTTAAATAAACTACAAATAAACAAACAGTGAACAAAAAATATATATAAATAGACATGTAAAAATATGACTCAATAAACAAATAACTTTTTTTACTGTTTAAGAAAGGTATGTCAAGCTAATATATATAAAATCTCCTACAATTCCTATCAATAAAGTCATATGTATGTTCTCTGATACCAAACATCTAGGTATGCTAATGAACAATTCCATAGACAAAGCTCTATTCAATAATTATCTAAAGAATTTAATCTATCTAAATTTATTTACTAACCTGATTTAATGGAAACACTCTATACCTCTGGGGTGGGAACTGGAAATTTAACCACAATAGATAAGATCTGACCTATTTCTGCATTTTAGGATTGCTTCATTAGGTGGCCACATGATACTTATTTTGACAGTGACCAACATACCGATCTCACAGAATTACAGTGGGACGGGTTAGAAAATGTAGCAGGTTATATTTCTTTTAAATTAAGAGAAACGGAAAAATTAGGGTATGTTCCGGACGGCAATGATACTTCATTCACATGGATCAATCATGTATCTGAAGGTGGTTTAATGAAGCCTACAGAAGACTTTTTGAACAAGTGTCGAGAAATGGAGTCGATATTTAAAGCATTTAATGGAGATTCCTTAAAAATTTGCAAGAATTATATACAATGTTTATTAACAAATTCAGAACATATTGATGCAACTGTGGAAACTACAAAAATTTTTGTTAGATGTAAAATGTATTTCAAAATCCGAATCTTAAATAGAAACTTAAAAGAAGTGTCGAACGTTAGGAAAAGAAAATACACCAAGATTACCACCTGAATTGACGAATTGTTAAAGTTTATTTAAGATAACTTGTTTATCGTTAGCATTGTTTATCGTTACGTTTATTGCTTTAACATTTATATTTTAAACCTTATACAAATAAAATGTGATAAACCTTCTGAACATCTACTTAGATGTTGATGTTACTTACTATAGTTTTGGCGCGCAAACGCCAAACGCCGTTTATTTCAATTCAGTATTTATTTGCAACCCCTTGAAGGAGGCGCCGCAATCGCCAGTCGCGAAACGAGTAATAATAAAATCAGCTGATCGCTGATTTCAGAATAATTAGTACTGATTGTGCGTATTTAAGCAGGAGTCATTATATGGTTGTGTTTTTGAAGAAGTTATACCAAATTTATCTTTATTTTTATTAGTTTATAATAATAATGGGTAAGTATTTGAATAAATGTTCTCATATTAAGTATAACATAACACATCAAAGTATTTAATTTCATTTTCAGATACTGAACTAGATACTACAATGAACCATACTGATAATGATAAAATATTCTTAGGACTAAGTAGTGTATTTATATATTTATTAGAAGCAACCCCAAGTAGCAGATGTGTATGTGAAGGAGAAGAAGTACTAAATGCTAAACATTTAATATTGTGTGGTATTACAAGTGTGGAAATGGATTTTATAAATATTTTTGGTCTGTGCTTACAGATAAGTGCCTTGCAAAGTAGCACTCATGAAATTAAGGGCTAATTTTGCGTGAGGAGGTAAGAATAAGGCAGATATTGTAACTTTTAGATGTACTTGCAAAGCAGGGCTTTCTGGCAAATGTAAACATATTTCTGCTGTGCTTTTAAAATGCGCTAGGTTGTATTGTGATTATTTATTTCAATTCGATTCAGCTATATGCTATTCACAAATTATTATTATTTTCTTTTTTCTGTGTCTTTTTTTCTGTTGCAGGGGTAAAATTTTAGATTTCGAAAAGGTATCGAGCACAGATGTAAAGTGTTACTGAACAACACAAAGAAAAAAATGAATATTTGCCCTGTCCAATAATGGAAACGGATTGTTTAAAAGAAAAGGTGGATGCTCATGTTAGAAGTTTAAGCAATGAGGCACAGAATGAATGCTTCAATATTTTAACAAGTTGTCCTAGTTCAGCACAGGTTGAACATCTGTAGGTATTATTTAAAATGTGACTGGTTATAGACTTTTTTATATATTTGATTTTTACAATATGGTGGCAATATTTTACAGGCGTGGAAGAAGGATGCCTACAAGCATACCTACCAATCTCCGTTTCAAAACGTTGATGTTATAATGATTGCAATGAAAATTGAGCAAGGTAGTGATATTTGGAAGTACCAGAGGCGGTTTCGCATTACAGGTAGGAATGAGGTACCAAGTACGGCACCTACCTACTTAACGAGGTACGAGGTATAAGAAACTTTAAAAATCACAATTTTTCAGGCTCAAAATGTTATTCTTTATATAGGTCCCGATTGGGTAAAAAAGCCAACAAGCACAGGTGTATCCACGGTTAGCATATTCCCCTGATGCGGTAGTTTTTATGGACGGAAAACCTGTCAAATTATTGGAAATTAAATGTCCTTACAGCGGTATGTATTTATAGTTTGATATTATTTCGTTTGTATATAATTTTATTTTTAGGAAAAAGTGAACCATCAATAAGTTTTGTCCATTCCTGTGATTATTTAGTGATAACAGAAGATGGCATAAAATTAAAGAAGCGACATGCATATTATGGTCAAGTACAGCTGGGAATGGCACTTTTAAAATTACCAGAATGTGATTTTGTCATTTACTCATCATTAAGTAGAACTTTCTTGAGCATAATTGTTCCGTTTGATGGAAGTTTTTGCTGGAGAACTTCTTTCAAATATTTCATCAAATTATTAGTTATATGATTGATACACACTTTATGTGAAAAGTAAAATATTAATGATTATGTTAAAATCCAAAATTAATTATGAACTTTGTTTAAAAGTAAATCCTTTGAAAATTTACATACTAGTCGTGGTAAAATTGAAATTATTTATTTGTGGTTTAGTTATATCTTGTTAATAATCAACATGGCTTTGTGAATAAACGATCTACCATTACAAATTTAGCAGTTTTTTCACAGTTCACATCAAATATATTAGATTGTCGTGGGCAAGTGGACGTAGTCTATACCGACTTTTCCAAAGCATTCGATCGTATTGATCATTCAATTTTGCTTGGTAAACTGGAATGCTTTGGATTTAACTCAGAATTAATACAATTTTTTAAATCTTATTTGTTTGAAAGATTGCAGTATGTGTTTTATAATGGATTTTGTTCATCAAAATATTTAGTTACATCGGGGGTCCCGCAGGGATCTAACCTAGGCCCCTTACTATTTCTTTTGTTCATCGATGATTTAAGTTACATTATACAGTCACATAAACTTTTTTTGCCGATGATTTAAAAATATATTCCAAAATCGAGTCATTAGACGACTGCAAACTTCTACAAATTGATCTGGACATAATACAAGAATGGTGTAATAAAAACAAACTTTGTTTAAATGCTTCTAAATGTAAAGTAGTTAGTTTCACGGAAAAATTATTTTCTCATAAATATGACTACAATAACATTGTACTTCCTCGCTGCACATCGGTTAAAGATTTGGGAATAACTGTCATATAATGATCATATAAACCAAAAAATTTCAGAAACTATAAAGTGTTTTGGATTCATTGTTAGGAATTGTAAGACATTTAATGATACCAATACGTTAAAAAAATTATACTGTTTTATTATGCGTACTAAGTTAGAATATGGCTGTTTAATCTGGTACCCTTTTACTCATATTCAAACAGTAGAAAAAGTACAAAGGAGATTTCTTAAGTATTTAGCTTTGAAAGTTGACGGTCAGTATCCAGTAAGAGGAGTCGATTATAATGATTTGATAAATAGCTTTAATATTGAATCTTTAGAACTAAGGAAAAAATGTAATTCTTTAAAGTTTTTATACAATATTCTGCATAATCAAATTGATTGTTCTCAACTTTTATCACAAATTTCTTTCAACGTACCTAGATTACAGAGTAGACAAAATATTTTATTTAATACTTTTGGGGCAAGAACTAACATTCTCTTGAGATCACCAGTTTATACTATGTGTAGGAACTTTAACAGCATTGCTCATTTATGTGACATTCACAATTGTAAGCTGAATGACATTATCAAATTAGTTATGTAAGTATTCTGTATTGTAATTAATTTTGAATACTTTTTTTTTGTTATTATCTTCTTGTTGGTTTATATTTGTATTGTATAACAGAGAAATTATGTATTTTGTTTACACTATTATTTCAAATTGAATGTATTAAGTATTGCTCTGTAAATGATGCTTGTACACTGTTGGGCAAATAAAGCTATTGTTATTATTATTATTACGTATAAAAACGCAAAGAGAAGTCTTAGGTCTTTTAGATATATTTACTACTCGTAACAACAAAAGCATTAACAAAATATTATTCTATTGTATATTTCACAAAAATACTCAAAGGTAAGATGTAAGAAACCATACAAGTAAGTAAACAGTAAACAAATAAATATTCGTTACTCGTTTCGCTGAAATTTAAGAACACGTCAACAGAGGAAGTCTCAACTGTTTAATTAGCCAATTATTGTAATAAATTTTAAATTTATTTTACTTAGAAGTCTGTGGAAAAACATTGTCCAGGGTGTGGACAATGTGCTGAATAACGACGTCGAAGGCGAGGTAATATAAATTTCTGATATTATATATTTTTTATTTTTCTTTGCATAGGTGGCTCGAGACATCGAAGACGATGATGACGAACGGCACGATGCAGAAGATCATATCGACCAAGGTGTGTTGGAGGATTATGATGCCGGGGAAGGTTAAGTCCTGTTCAGAGTGGGAGCGACGAGCGGCGCGTCGACAGTTAAACAACCTAGTGTTACCAAATTCAAGCATTCAGAGTGAGAGCGATCAGCGCGGCGTCGCGTTGCGATGCCTTCCAGCGACAGCGACAAAAACAAATGGAATTGATTTTTGGAGCGGCGTAGCAGCGACCAGTTGTCAAAATGAGTCCAACAGAGGAGGACGTTGCCGAAATATTGATTTCAGAAATCCAGTCAAGGCCCCCGTTATGGAACACAAAGCTGGCTTCGTATAAAAATAAACATTTAAGAGATAAGCTATATGCTGAAGTGGGAGTGATATTAGGAATATCGAGTAAGTATTTTTAAGATATTAAATTGGTAGAAAACACTATAACCTAGAAATTCTTTATTTATAATAACTTATTATTAGAACATTCATAGATTCTCGTCGACAAAATATTGTTTAAATGCATTTCGAATGTCTATAGCTCTATTAGCTACTCTATTGTTCCAAAATGCTCTTGCGTTTATATTTATGTTATTTTGTGTATTTTCCATAATATTATCCTCCTCAGCTCAGACCTATCATATGTGACAAGTGTGAAAATTATTATATTATACCAATTTAAATACTTAAATGCGGTTCGCTTCCGTACTTATCTTACATGATAGGATTCAGTGCATGCGCATAAAAATTTGCGCGACCAGATCTTGTGGTTTAGTGGCATCTCTGCATTTATAAGGTTATGTCACAGTAAATATACAAACCAGTAATTTATCTCGTGACGTCACACGGTCCAGCTGTCTGTGACCTTCATCGTTGTTCGGGGGAATATTCTCATCCGACGGCGATCAGTGTTGTCCGTGAGTGAATTCGTGATTAACAAAAACAAGTAATATTTGTGCTGCTATTGGATGCAAAAACAAGTATTACAATAGTAATGAAAAATTGTATCGTTTTCCAAAGGAGTCAGAAAGGTAAGAAACTTTTCTTCTTTTTATAACTTTATAGGGACTTTTCTTATAATAATTTATAGTTGCTAATATCCCTTTCTTGATAGGCGATCACAATTACAAATTTTGTAAGCATATAATTTAGTTTAGTTAAGTGGTTAAGCACGAGAGCCAGCTACAATGTAGCATAAAATTAAGGAATATTAAGTTTTATTCCAAATGAATTTTGAAAAAGTTGCTACAGAAAATAATATTATTAAATCATTTATAAATGTTAGTAAGGAACAGAACTTAAACATCCTTGTTCACATTTTCCAATAAAATATTTAATGAAACTCTTTTTCAGGGTAAGGTTATATTATACTTTAAAATATGTCAATAAAATTTTTAGAAATGCAAATAATAAGATGAAAACTGTAATTTGGAAAAATCAGTAAATGTTTTGTACAAGACATGTTTTATTTACCTATTTTTATATTGCCTACTGCCAGATGTTACTGCTAAAGAGCTCCGTAAATTTATTGGCTGCTGTATGTTAACTACTCTCTACGGTTTACCACGGATAAAAATGTTATGGTCATATGAAACTAGAGTACCCCTAATTGCTGACAACATTTCCAGAAATCGTTTCTTTCAGCTACGTACCCGTATGAAATTAGTGGATGATAATGCCGTTTCCAAAGAACAGAGAGGCATAGACCGTTTTTGGAAAATACGACCATTGCTTGACTCTGTTCAAAGAGCCTGTCGTCTAAACTATAGAACCAGTCAAATTTCAATTGATGAACAGATGGTACCATTCCATGGGCAGGTTGCAATGAGGCAATTTGTACGTGGAAAGCCTAACCCAGTTGGGTTGGGAATTTCGTAATGACCACCCCAGAAGGAACACCTTTAGATTTTTATATGTACGAAGGTAAGGGGTCATCAGTTGAGTCTGTATTATGTTCGACACCTGAAAAATTGATGTTGGGGACGTATGGTTCTAAAACTGACTGATAAGTTGCCAAAAGGAGCATCAGTGTTTACTGATAGGTTTTTCAAGTTTATTCCCCTTATCGACACACTGTTATCAAGGTCTATCACATTAAATGAAACCATAATGGCAAACAGGATGCCAAAAAAGGCCGAATCCATGAATGACACCACCCTGAAAAAGTTGGGCAGAGGTTCGTTCGATCAGCTTGTTCGAGAAGACGGCAAAATAAATTTGATAAAGTGGTTTGACTCCAAACCTGTGTACTTAGCATCATCTTGTTCTGGTGTGGAACCACTCGCAATGTGCAAAAGGTGGTCGAAAGTAGATTCAAAATATATTGAAGTCACCTAAACTTTATGATAAGCCCAGAAATTTTACCTATGAAAACTATATCATATAATGTGCAAAATTCATCTTTCACGACACATGAAATGGTCACCTAAACTTTCTGATATAAGACCAGAAATTTTACCTATGAAAACTATATCATATAATGTGCAAAATTCATCTTCAGCAACACATGAAATGGTATATGCTGACTCAATAAACAACTTTGAAGAACTCGGAAAAGAAAATTATTATGTAATAGAAAACACTTGTTTAGAAAATAATTTATCAGCATGTCTAACTCAAAAGGGAACAGAGACTGTACGAAATCTTACTAACGTTTTCAATTATTCAGTAAATAATGAGGTATAATTATTATTATGCTACCGTTCTTCTTTTTTATACAGGTACCAATGTAAAAATATGTACTTATTTTTTTAAATTTTAGTTCATACCACAGCATAATGAATCGTTTACTTCGTTAAATCAGCAAAAAACATCTTGTCTTAAGAATTTAAATAATACATTTAATAGTATGGAAGAGAAGGTATGTATGAAAGAGAATTCACTAATATTATTGTTGATGTTAATTCCATCAAATTCTGATTTGTTTTAAATACCATATTATTTAATTTTAGAGACAAGACAGTGAATTTGGATCAAAATCTTCATTGCCGAAAAAATCTCTTTCCAATAATGGCGATCGTGTTCTTTACCCGTAAATGCATCTTGTTGCAGATATGTCACATAGCTTTCAAAGTTCTATAGTAAGACATTGCTTAGATTTCAAACGGACTGCATGGCGTTGGATCACTGCAACATTCCTCTAGCGGCGCTCAACATGTACTGATTCGGACAAATTTGGCGCGATTTAGTGTTTACTTATCGTACCGTCTTTGACACCTAACCTGTGTGCATTCGTCCAACAAGTGAATTCAAATAGTTTTCAGTGATATTTATAAGAAATAAATTTATTTTACAACAAGAACAGGTTTGTACATTGTACTATACCACAATATTTGTTATAAAAATTTCGATAAGCTCTATTTTATACCATAAATAGATATGTTGCAGATATACAACATTGTGTGAAAATGGAAATTATTAGTGCAATTCATTGTTGCATATCTGCAACATCATGCATTGAACTAAAGCTTACAATTGTTAGGTATAACCTTGTTTACAACGTTGTTTATTACTAATAACAGAAAATTAAGACCTTTTTACTTTCTTCTAGTATGGCCCGAAGATCATCTGAGTGACATTAGTGAAGATTTTCCAGATTTTTCTGATACGGATAGCTTACACGACCCAGAGTATTTGCCGGAGTCTGATGACAATGCTAATAAAGATGAAATTATGGTTGACGAGCAAACTGATAGCAAAATTAATGAAAATTTGATGCCAGAGGAAAACAATGTTATTCCTAAAAATAAAAAACACACAATGGCAAGAAAAAATAATGTAGAAAACATGAAATGGAAAAAGAAAAATTTAATTCTAAATGAAGCTCAAATGGAATTTCGGGGAGATGAAAATTTGCCTGCAGATATACTACAACTTGATTCTCCATATGAATGCTTTAAATATTTCTTTTCTGAAGACATCATTGTCAGAATTGTAGAGGAGTCCAACTTATATGCACAACAGGTTGATATAAATAAGCCTCTATGTCTAACCAGAAACGAATTGAAGCAATATCTGGGTGTTATTATTTGCATGTCCCTAGTCCGTCTTCCAAATACAAGACACTATTGGTCACCTGATATTGGAGTTGACATAATAAAAAACTGCATAACAGTGAACAGATTTGAAAAAATTCGGCAATTTCTACATTTCAATAATAACGAGACACATTTGCCGAGAGAAAGTGGGGGTCACGACAGAGTTCATAAACTCCGTCCGTTGATAAATCATCTAAATAAAAAATTTAGTACAATCTAGAGGTTTCCCTCGCAGTTGATAAGCAGCTATGTTCCACTTCACTTCATGAAACAGTACTTGCCAATGAAGCCTCATAAATGGGGCTTCAAGTTATTTGTCCTTTATGGAGTTAGTGGATTTGCCTACAGTTTCGAAGTTTACTCTGGCCAGGAAAATAGCGAGTTATTTGTTCCGGTATTTACAAAGACTTTTATGATTCTTTAAGATTAAGAAAAGAAGTTCTAGACAAAATGCGAGTAGATGAAGTATCAAAAGCAGTTATTGGTGACATATTAATATGCAGCTATGGTGAAAGTCAATTGAATAGACACAAGCGGGTGCAACTGGCTACCATGGTTTCCAATAAACTTAGGGAGCTGGGTAGACTAGTAATAGTTTTAAAAGACATGACTGGTTTGCAAACGTTATTAGATCTGTTAAAGCCCAAGTTTTTGACAATCTCGTTACAGCAACAAAAATAATAAGTGGGTATGATAACTCAAATAAAAGCTTCAAAGCACCTAGCTTAGCTCTATATATGAGGACAAGATTAATTCAAATTTGCGATATTGCTACAAAGATGATTATAAAAAAGAATCGTTTTTTGGAATGTAAGAATCCTGAGGTAACCCTAAAAAATATAAAACGTTTACGATCTTTAATATCTGCTCATTGGAACTCGGAATTATCCAGTTTGGCTCTCAAAGATCTTAATAAAAAGCAGTGGGAAAAGCCAAAAATGTTTCCTCTAACTTCAAAGGTTATGCAATTCCAAAAATATGTACTAGGTGAAGCTGATAACGCATGTAACAATATTAAATATGGAACACTACTACTTAACAGGAAACGTATAGGGAAATACAGTTTTAAAACTTAACACCTACAAAATTGATAGGGCATCAAACCAACAAAAGATTTTTGGATTCTTTAACGGAAAACGTGAAAATTTTAACTCAAAATTTCAAAAGAGCTGTGACAAGTGGAAAGGGAAGTAAACCTGTGGCCATCCTATTTACCAAAAATATTCAGTCACTTATTGATGTTATGATGTCTGTTAGATCTGAATGTGTCCCACAATCGAACGAATACCTATTTGCAAATCCTAAAACTGAAAATAGATGGCTTAGCGGATACCATGTTTTAAAAAAACTAGCCCAAGAATCAGGGGTATCAAATAAGAATTTATTTACCCCAACAAGACTGAGAAAGCAAATTGCTACTGTTCTACAAGTTATGAATATTGGTGAAATTGAAATGGAACAATTTGCAAACTTTATGGGACATACTAGAAAAACCCATGAGGAGTATTATAGGCAAGTCCAAACTAATGTGACACCTTAATTACATAATCAAAAATCTGTTTCATACGAGGGTGTATCAAATATAAACGGACTGATTTTTTTAACTACTGAGGGGTTCAAGACCTAAAAGGAGATGACGCGCTACTGGTCTGTACTGTTAGGAAGAGGAGAACTAACCGCAATTCGCTCGAGTCGTTTTAGTATGACACAGAACCATGAGTGAGACGGACGTGCATATCTCCGTGGAGCAACGGATAATGATCAAGTTTTTGCCCAAGGAGGTGAATCCGACTGAAATTTTGAGGCGGTTACAGGCATAGTTTGGGGACAACACTCTGTCAAGAACCCGTGTGTTTGCGTAGCACAAAGAATTTTCTGGAGGCCGTGAAACGGTTGAGAATGAAAGCCACGCTCGCCGGCCCAGAACAAGTGTCACCGTAGCCAACATTGAGGCTATCGGAAATCTTATTGAAAATCGGCGCATAACTCTCTGGGAAATCGTTGCCAAACTGAACATCAGTTACGGGAGTGTTCACCGTATCGTAACAGATGATTTGAAAATGCGTAAAGTGTCCGCTAGATGGGTTCCCCGTCTGTTATCGGCTGATCACAAGCGACAGCGATTGGAGATTTCGCAGCGACACATTGAGCGATTCCAGCAAGAGGGTGACGCCTTTTTGAATCACATCGTCACTTGTGACGAAACTTGGTTGCACCACTATACACCCGAGTCCAAACAGGCGAGTATGGAATGGAGACCAAGCGGCGAGAGGGACCCGGTGAAGGCAAAGACGCGCTTGTCGGCTGGGAAGGTAATGGCAACAGTGTTTTTTGATCGGCAAGGTGCTTTTCATGTTGACTTTCTCCACGATCAACGCACAATTACTGCGCAATATTATTGTGAATTACTGCACGCTGCGAAACTGTCATTTCGAAGGAAAAGGAAGAAGCAATCTGTTAAAAGTGTTATTCTTCTGCATGACAATGCCAGGCCTCATGCGGCCAATGTCACCAGGCAAACATTGGATGCATTAGGGTGGGAAAAGCTGGAGCATCCGCCGTATAGTCCCAACTTGTCCCCTTGCGATTTTCATCGTTTTGGACCCCTTAAAGAAGCGCTTGTAGGCCAACATTTCAACGACAACAACGCGATGGAAGAGTTTCTACGATGATGGAATAAGGAAGCTCCCAATCCGATGGCAAAATGTATTTCAAGGGCGGAAGACTATGTAGAAAAATAATATAATCTTCTGATCGTAATTAAATAAATGTAGATTTTTTTATAAAACGAATCCCGTTTATAGTTGATACACCCTCGTATATTAATTTTCAAAAACGGTTACTAGTTATCTTTACATGCCACCTTTATTCCACTGGCTGTTTTTATACCTTAACATTTTAACTGTAACACCTACTTTTTTAGTTTAAGCTAAGGTTCAAAGGGTAACTATTTAACTGTATGTAATTTTATTGCAATTTCCGGGTATCTCGAAAACTACCTATGAGAGATAGACGGATGCGATTTTCATAACACTGGGTTACTTTCTCACGAAATTTAAGATGCGATAGTCAGGATTTTAATAGACCTATTTGTTTTTTAGAAACAGGGCAAAATTAAAAAAAACCTGTTTGTAATTATTTGTATCTTAGAGAATAGCTGAAATATCGGAATGATGAAAATTACTTCTGATAGACTTTTTTACATAACGCTCAGTGGCGAATCTGTAATTTCTCACAAAGTGTCTCTTTCATACAAACATTCAATTTTTTAAATGGAACACCCTGTAAAGTCTTATGCACTTCAATTGCACTTTTCTTCATTCATAAATGATATAACAGTTGCTACTTTATGTTTGAAAAATTGTCAAAAAAAAAACCGTTAAATTAATAAAACTAATGTTGCGTAGTGCATGCGTAAAAAAGTCTAATTAGAAGCAATTTTCACTATTCCAATTTTTCAGCTATTCTCTGAAATACAAAAGTCCCTTAAAAGTAGTTTTTTAAATTTCGATTTCGAACCTAAGTTTCTCGAAAAAGTAAAAACGGTATCCTTTTATATCTCGTAATTTCTGAAATACCTATCATGTAATTATATCGAAATTAGAACACTTTGTACAATAGGAGCATAACTTAGTTTACCTCCACTTTTCTTATAAAGTAATTAATGTAAGTCCTTCATCTGTTGCAATAAGTGCTGGGTGTACCTCGGAAACTACCAGATACACAAAAAGATGGTTTTTGCAACTCTGTGTTACTCTTATGAGAAACTCACAGTACCTCAAGAACGGCTAGCTAAGATAATTTCGTTTGTGTAATTGTTTCTCAAAAAAATAAGAAATAAAAAATAGCAAAAATTTGCGAACACAATATTTTTCGTAGTTTTGGAGATACTATGAAATCCCAACGAAAATACCCTACCTAATACTTCTTATTCCCATACAATTTTCTAGGCTACCACAAGATGTATTCCAAACGGCTAAGATATCAAAAATACTTAATCACTTGATGAAATTGAATTTTCTGATGATGTTGGCTTAGATGACTCAGACTTTGAAGACAGTAAACAAAATACAAGTGCCGGTTTGACCTCAAAAGACCAATTAATAATAATTACAAAGACATATCTAATTCTAATATTACATCAAATGACGTACCAGGACTCAGCAACCTCTATAATAATTCAATTTCAGGTGAGAATTAAATGCCTGTGAAGACCAAATGCTTCATCTGCGATAAAATAATAAGGTAATCTGAAATTTTGGATCCCATCAACAGACTTTTGTGTAGGTATTTCCAGAGTATTATTTATAACTGATGTCCACAGGGATGATATTTTGAATATAGACGAGTCATAATCTTTTCCATAACTCCCAATATCGACATACACAAAGCGATAATTTGCGTCAGCTACAGCCATTAAAACTACAGAAGAATAACCTTTATAATTATAATACATGGAACCTGAAGGATTATTTATTCTAATATGCTTTCCATCGACAGCTCCTAGACAGTGAGGAAAATTAGCTCATATTTCGAATTCCGTTGCAATCGATTCCCATTTTTCTTTAGTAGGTAGTGGTATGCATTCTCTCAACATTACATACCATATACTAGAACATACACACTTAACTATTTTGCTGATGGTTGATATGCCAAGTCTGAACTGAAGATGTAAGTCTGTAAAGGTACATCCACTCCCCAAATACCTGAAAGACACGAAGGTTTTTAAAGGGTGTCCATTTAGTAGCCCTTTCTCTAATTATAGCTTAACTACCGTAGAATTAACATCTGTGTGGGGAAAGTTAAAGGTATAACAGTTAAGCTAAAATCAGAGACGGGGCTACTAATGGACACCCTGGTAATATATTATTACCCATATAATTACCCAAGTAATATATTTTTGTTTACAGGCAAAGATGTTGTGAAGAGATGGGTAAATATTCGGGATGCATTTAAAAATTTCTGAAAAGAGAGAAATCACTGCAGAAGTCTGGTTCTGGTGCTTCGACATTAAGAAAATATGTTTACGCAGAACAACTGAAGTTCTTAACCAAAATATTTACCCTCGATCAACTGAAGATAGTTTATCTGCAAATTTCGAAAAGAAAAATCTTCTGAACTTGGTGCTTTGGAAACTGACAATAGAAATAATGATAGTCAGTTTGAAATACCTCCCCGAAATAAGCCACTTGGATCCCGAAAACGCAAAGTAGATGAGGTTAGGTTATATGAGGATTATAAAAACCTTGGAACAACCAGAGGATCGTCACATTTCGTTTCTTAAAGGTATCATCCCATCATTAAATACATTTACAGAAGACGAAACTCTACAGTTTCAGATAGACGTCTTACAAGTAATCAACAATATTAAGAAAAATCGATTTCAATCACATCAACAACATCCAAGTCATAATTCTAAGTCATTAGCCACAACTTCTGCTGCGTCTAATAATTATTATTGCTATAATCCTCCACATAATACTACTACGGAACATGTTCGCCGTTTCAGAGAACCAACTGTAGCCCTTTCAGATTTTTCTTCTGTAAATAGAAATATACCTGCATATACCCAAACCACAGCCAATTAGCCCCACCAGGCAACACGTGAATCTTTTCATCGATACGATTCAATAGACGACAATCCATCTTCAGTTGATAGTAATTCTACACAGGAGTCTGTGTACACTGATTTAGATTTCACATAGTTATTTCTAAAGCCATTACATATATTATATCAATTTAATAATTATAGCTACTTTAAATATACTACTAGAAACTATTAACTAATTTCCTTTATTTAACTTTATTATATATATTAACTTTAGTCCGTGTGAACAAATAAAATTTAAAAATCTAATAGTTACCTTAAATTACTGTCTATAGCTTATTTGTGGTGCTACACAGTTCACATGTAAAGACTTTCTCACTTGTAGTACAATATACTATTTTGCCTGACCTACACTTTTTGGAAGTCATATTCTGCTTTTATATTATTATCTTTACAGGTAGTGGAATCCCAGAAAAATGTCTCTACATGTGATACATACTACTTATGTGTATTTTTAATCACTTACCTGGGAGTAACACACAACATCTGTATGGGCTTGATACACTCTCTCATTACCGTATTTTTTTGCAATACTGGTTTTAATGTCTCATGTAACTCATCGAACGACTTTATTGACATTCGAAAGTAGATGAAGAATTTGTCTTCGTGATTTCGGAGATTCAGAAACAGTTTATAAAAATCACCCAATTCCTTTCTTTTAGCAACAAATGGGTGAATCCAGTATATCCTTTCACGTTTTTTCTTATACGTCGCAAGCGACGTCTATATATAAATAAATCTAGCAGTGTATTTATATCCATTCTGTTAACGCAATCAATCTATTATTTGTTAATATAAAATATAAACTGGTAACATAACAAACAAGACAACCGCCCGACACTGTCCAACTAAATACCGGGCGCCAACCGTGTACTTGTGAAAGGTCCACATTCGTATACACGGTCGCCGTATAAACGGAATCCGTATGTGTGTGAAAAGAGCCTAACTGGCAACACCGTAGACATCGTTCTGCAGTGAAACTCGGACGCTGTACAGGGGCGGCGTGTATAGCAATTTGGATGCAGTTTACAAAATTAATTATAACTCAGCTATTTATTTGATTAAAAAAAAACTTATTTCAGATTAGCAATCTAGAAAACACGGAATACCCCCTCCAAACCGGACCCCCTTCTGAAAAATCACCAGATCTGGTGACTTTGCATCCAATTGGTGAAATGGTGAAAACTTCCCTAAAAATCCATATTTCTGGTGATTTTATTGACACTGACCTATTAACATTGATGCATTTAAATTTTAAATACGCACATAAATATTAGGTACATATTTTTTTTTTGACGTTATACCAAATTTCTCAATCTTTATATTCACTTACTATAGGAACACCACTGGCAGTCACTATAGACGCGTAGCATAATGTTAATTATATGTAGCACTACTGTTTCGCCCAGGCCGGGGATTCCCAGTATAATCCGAACAAGATCAGATAAGACGGGAGTCGGGGACATTTCATGTGATCGCGACAGTTTTTTACTTTGTTTTGTGTTGTTTTTGGTCATCTAAAATCTGAAAGTAAGTAGTTTTGATTTATCAAGAAATTTAGCCCGTTTGTGTAAAAATAAGTATCTATCTATAAGTCACCCACTGTATTACTAAATTATTGCCTGTTTAGTCTATCTAGTTTATCTAAACATTTGCCGAGCTGGGCGATACCAAAACACTGGCGCGAGTTTGTTTATATTTCCGACCCTAATTATACCTTTGCTATAGCGCCTTAGTAATTCTAATTTCAGCATAATTTTTATATTAGTCAAAGTGGTGAACAGATCACTGTGATTGTGCTTGTGTTCCACATATTTACTTCAGATAAGTCTTCTTACTCCGTTTTACATTTGCTAACAGAGATTATATCAAAAACATAATATTTTAGATTAAAATAAGTTATTTTTCTTTTATGCAATTCCACAATAAAATATGGACAAATTCTTAATAAGAAAAAAAGAAAAACCTGTTGATCGTCCATCTTCCCCACAACCAAGCACAAGTAAAGTCTGCAAAGATGATGTAGATGAAATGGATTCCGACTCCATATCCGATTTTGCGGCTGATGGAAGTCGAGGTGCGAGTTCTGACAAAAGGAAAAAGAAACTATACGACCATAAATATAAAGCCGAGTGGGAGAAACATGAAGAATTTGGAAGATGGATACAAACAAGCTCTCAGAGTATACATCATTTTAAATGCAAAATATGCAATAAAGACTATATAGGTGGTGTAGCTGTTAAAAAACACGGTTTATCAAAAAAAACACATTGACAACATGCTTTCAATGCGTAATCAACCAACTTTGTCGAAAAAAATATTTAAAAGTCCATCAGACAAAATCATTAAACAAAATGAGATTAGAATTGTTTCATTTATAGCGAAGCATAATCTTGCTAATAACGTTTCAGATCATTTGACGGAGCTTGTCAAATCTATCTGTTCATCAGAGCCCAGTCAAATTTCTAAAATGTCCTGCGACAGAACAAAATGTACTGCTATTATTAATAAAGGGAAAACAAGTTTTGATAACCATTTCAGAATTAAAAAAAATTTTCCTTGATGGTTGATGAATCGACCGATATTACTTCAGAATAACATTTAGCCATAGTAGTTCGTTACACTAACAACTTTAAAATAAAATATGAATTTCTTGGACTAATTAATATTAGTTGAGGCAGCTACTGCCCAAAATCTGTATATCATAGTAATTTTTTTGCAGAAAATAATATTCCTTTTAAACACAATTTAGTAGGATTTGTAGCCGATGGGGCAAATGCAATGATGGGAGCGCATAATTCGCTAAAAACTCTTTTAGTTAATGAATCTTTATATTATGAAATGTATTTGCCACTCCTTGGCATTATGTGCATCTTACACGCATGTGATAAATTGCCGAATGATCCAGAGACGCTTGTTAGAAGCATTTATTCATATATGCATCATAGTTATAGCTTTCCACGAATTTCAGTCATTCCTTAATATAAAACCACATAATCTCTTGCATGCTTCACAGACTAGATGGCTCTCATTAATTTCTGCTGTTTCTAGAATCCTTGAACAATATGATGCTCTTCAGAATTATTTTAGATTGGAATCTTTTAACCCTTTGTTGCCCACTGGTGCGAAACCGCTTACAAAATAATTTTTATCTAAATTCCTACAGGTTTTGCAGTAATACCAGTGGGCGTATACATAAGTCACGTGAGGTTCTATCCGTCGCTTAGCCCGAATTGGCGTCATAACCTGTTGATTTTCATTAGTGGAGTTGTGTACATGAGGTTCGCGCTTGATTGACGTTTAGTCAGAAATTTTGCTATTTTACAAGTGTTTTTATAATGGCAGGTGAGTAAATTGTTTTGTTTCTATTTCCTAATACGTTAATTGAAATACTAATATGTACCTGGAAAGGACTGGTTTATAGGTTTTAGAGAGCGACATGGTCTTTCTTGTAAAAAGTCTATAAAAAGACCAATTATTAGAACAGAACAGACGATGCCGGAAATAATTTATGGTTTCTATGATTTGTATGAGTCTACATTGAAAGAACTGGGAATACTTGATAAACCAAGCCAAATTTTTAACCACGACGAGACATCATTATGTTCGGACCCATCAAATACCAAGGTTGTATCCCAAACAAATCAAGCTGTGTTTCGTCAAACTGCTGGTACTGGTAGGATTAACACTTCATTATTATTTATAATTTCGGCAAATGGCGACAAGATGCCTCCATTTATCTTGTATCATGCAAATCACCTATGGGATATTTGGATGCCCGAGGAAGCTTATCCGAACACTGGATATGCTGCTACCCCACGCGGATGAATGACGGAATTAGCATTTTTTAACTGGTTTAAAAACCATTTTTTGAAGAATTGTCCTAAAGAACAGCCACTTATTATTTTTGATGGTCATTCGTCGCACTCATCATTGGATCTAATAGAATTAGCTATTAAGGAAAACATTTGTCTTCTCAAATTACCTCCGCATACGACGCATATTCTGCAGCCGTTGGATTCGCTCGCGTTTGGTGTCTTTAAAAAATCATGGGATGAAGAGTTAACTATATGGCAGCGACAACATTACGGGCGTTCCCTAACCAAAGCAGACTTCTCCATTTTAGTAGGAAAGATTTGGACAGAATTTCCACAGAAATTGTTGAAAAATCATTTCAGTTGACCGGCTTATTTAATCATAACAATCCAGATAACCCTGTGGATGGAACTGTTGTTAAAGAATCAATCTTCAGACCAAATGATCTTCAAGAATATTTCAAAAAACAAATCACAAAGAATGCTCAAGAAGAACCTTTACCAGTTTGTGACGTTCAAGTCGAACAAGAAAGAAACTTAAAGTCGAGAATGGACACCGAAGACGATATGGAGCGAACTCCTTCTCCTACTAGAAGAACAGTTCCTTTTACGAGTAGAAGCCCAGTTCCTTCTACTAGTAAAAGCCCAGTTGCTTCTACTAGTAGAACCACCCCTCTATCACCAACGTTGCAAGAAATTACGTCTTTTGAATCTCTTCTAATGGAAAAGATTGCAAGGGAAAATAAAGACATGAAGAAACGCAAAAAAATTACCAACAATACAGCCGAGATACTTACTAGAGAAGATTATTTATTAGAATTAAAAAAACCTAAACAAAGCGCTGAAAAGAAAAATGTTAAAAAAAAATCGTTGAACAAGATTCAGAGAGCGATATAGAAGCTGAAATTGGAGAAATAGAGCAAGAAATATCGAGGAGTAGCGACGGCGAGGAAATTCTAACCCTCAAAGATTTAGTAGAAAATGAACAAGAGCAGTTAAATTATGAACAGGAACTGGGTAGTAACACTAAAGACGTAAAGAGGGTAGCTGGGCCCTAGTTGATTATAAAGCAAGCAAAATTACAAAACGGTATGTTGGAACGGTAGGTTTCTGCAGAAGAAGATACGCTAGTGGTTAAACTTTTGTGAAAAAGGAAAATAATGTATTTGTATGGCCAATTTCTGAATATCTATCTGAGATAGTGTGTCCATTGATGCTATACATACCATACTACCAAAACCCACTGAAGGAAGGCCAAATGAAAAGATTTTTCCAGTAAAATTTGATGGCCTTAATGTTTATTAATTTTTTCTAATTTGCCCTTATTTGTACTATGTACAAAAGAAAGATGTTTTTAATTTTATTTACATTTATGTATGTACATACTTAGGTACATATTATTATTTTGTTGCTTATTTGTAACGCAAATACTTATTTTGTGATAAAACAGAGATATTTTTAGTTTTATTCCCAAATGTTTGCTATTTTTATAAAACATAAAAAAATTTTTGGAATATTTTTTTATTTCACATTTAGACCATTAAAATATGTCACAATTAAAATTACCATGCTTTATTGATATAAACGTTAATTTTGATGAGGTGTCATATTTAAAACCAAAAGTGTCACAAATACAATTTTTGTAAGGTAATTGTGACACCTGACATTGTTTTGAAAAAAATCAAATTCCAAAAAATGTATATATATTTTCCAGTAAAACCATATGTGTATGGTACAGGTAAGTAAGATAATTGGTTAGACGCAGAAATTTAGGCCGTTTTATTACTTTTAACAAATTTACAGATTTTTTTCTGAAAAATGAAGAAATCCATGTCACAATTACCCGAATGCACTGTAACATTTTTGTAAACAAGTTTGACAACTACGGTTTATTTTTTACTATAAATAGATTGTGGTTACCCGGTGAAACCAGTAGTCAATAAAGAATATATTTCATTTTAGAAAGACGAAATTCGTTATTATTTCGAGACCTTGAGGCAATGAATCCAGAAGATGTTTTTTCAATGATTGATCAAATTCCAAGTGACTCTGAATCATAATTAGATGATGTTAGTGAAAACGAGGGTACTACAGAACAAACTATTCAAAATAGCAATTTCAATCATGAATCATTGTTTGACATAAATAATATGCCTATCTTAACCAAACAAACTTCGAAAACATCTAGTATCGTGATCCGCAAAATTTTCTTTCAATCAAAGAAATTTATTTAGGCCCTAAATCAGTTGAAGAGCTGACCAAGCATCTCTTAACAGAAGTCGTAAAAAATAATATTAAAACAAAATGTCTGGATTTTTATATTGAGACAGTTAATCAGATACTCAAACGGTTTCCTTTTAATTCCCGCGAAATAAAAATTCTTAAATTGCTGACTGTGTTAAGTCCTTCAAATATTCAAAAAACTGAAAGCATCGGTCCTCTAGGTTTAATGTTTACAAATCTTGTTAACGATATCAATGCCTTAGATAGAGAGTTTAGGGAATTAAAATGTTTGATTTTTCTTTGGATGAAATTGAGTTTTGGAAACAAGTGTGTAATGCTAAAAGAGTGATGATACTCTCAATTTCGCAGAGCTTTCCAGTTTTGTAAATATTTTATTTACGTTACCGCACAGCAGTGCAAGTGTGGAAATACTTTTTTTTGAAATCAACTTAAATAAAACAAAATTGCGCAATAGATTGGGTTCCAAAACAATTAGTGGAATGTTGCATTCTAAGAGATTAATATCGCTAAATAGCAACAGCTGCTTTAATTTTTCTGTAACCCCAGATATTATCAAAAAACACAATAATGATATATATAAATAAATTATATGTTTTTGCTCACGGTCAATAATTTGTATTTTAGTTTGTTGTTTAATTAGTACCTATTATAATCCTTATAAAATACAGATTGTGCATCAATTATCCCCACAAGATGCACCTAACAGACTTGCATTTTGCAGGGAATTCGTAAGATTGTTGGGCGAAAGAGCCGATCTGATGGATAATTTAATTATGTCGGATGAAGCTCATTTTTATTTATCGGGTTTTGTTAATAAACTTTCGACATTGGTGTGCAGAACAACCAATGCAGTTGCATGAGAAACCTTTACATGCTGAAAAAATTACGGTTTGGTGCTGTATTGCGACCTTTGGGATTATTGGACCGTATTTTTTTAAGAGAACAATCGAACTGTAACCGTTACCTCGGAGCGATATTTGCAAATGCTACAAACATTTCTTACTGCCGAATTACGTAGATTGAGAGTTGAAGATCACGAAATATATTTTCAACAGGATGGGGCAACTAGTCATACCGTTAGAATAGTTATGCAGTTTTTAAGGAATAAGTTTCCTGGGAGATTAATTTCCCAAAATGGAGACCTTGTCTTACCAGCACGTTCTCTCTCCTGACTTAACGGCTCCAGATTGTGTCTTATGGGCGTACTTAAAGTTTAAAGTGTATCTAAACAAGCCTCGCACACTGGATGAGCTGAAGAACAATATAACTGAGGAGATAAGAAGAATTGATGGAAGACTTCGAGGCGCAGTTATGAACCACGTCCGAAAAATATTGAGAAATGTAGAGTCTAATGGTGGACATTTAATTTCTGCCGCGGACGACGGTCAAATTGTTTATAGGGAAACGCATGAATGTGGGCTCTCTGAACTGTCGCGGGCAGCGTGTATTCGAATCGCCGAAGGTCACCCGCCGTCCGCGTCAGTCAGTATTGTTTTAAACCATAGTGGCGGGTAGACGTCGACGGGTGCTAGACCAAAAAATGAGCTTTAATAAAGAAATCGACCAACTTTTGATTGATTGTGTCCGTGCAAATCCCGTTTTATACGATGCTTCGCATAGGGACTACAGAGACAATGTGGCAAAACACAGGGTTTGGGAAAATATAGGTGGAACACTGAAAATTCCAGGTAAGTTAGTATATGTATTTTTTATTTAATACATTTTTTTAAGAAAATTTTAATTAAGTTTATTATACAGATGTATAGACTTGTTTTATATTTTACTATTTATTTTGCCAAATAACCCTTCCTTGAGGCGAACAAATGTAATCGTTTAACTCATTTCTTAAATTGACAGCGGCAACAAGTCCAGACTCACCTGCTGCTCTTAAAGCAAACAAATTTTCTGCGGGTTGTTGGTTGCCACTGCCTAAATTCTATTAGCATATTATGAAGACAGCAGCTGGCATGTATCATGTAATCTGTGGTTTCCGTATTCAGAAGAATTGGTGTGTGGAATACTCGGAAAATATTTGATAGCATTCCAAATGCACTTTTTACTGCTCTTCTTGCTCGACTCAGCCGGTAATTGTATTGTCTTTTTTAAACCTCTTCTTCACTTTGGGCACTAGGATATGGCTTCATCAAGCGGGGTAGAAGTTTGAAGCCTCCATCTCCTATAACAAAATGCGGAAAGTAGATATCTGACCCAGGTAAACATGCATCGTTTGGGAATGGAAATGTTCCACTTTCAATCTGTTTCCCTAATTTGGATTTTGAAAAAATTCCACTATCTCCTTCTTTTCCATAGGACCCAATATCAACACACAAGAATTTGCAGTCAGCGTCTACTAAAGCTATCAAAACTACAGAAAAGAAATTCTTGTAATTGTAGAATAACGAACCAGAGTTTGACGGACACTGTATGCGACAGTGTTTTCCGTCCAAAGCTTCACAACAATTCGGAAAGTTCCACTTGTTTAAAAAATCTTGAGCAACCATTTCCAATTTTTCTTCTGTGACTTCTGGTAAATATATAGGTTTCAGATGTCTACAAAGTGATCGCAATGTGTCCCTCAATATTGTTGAAATATAATTGTGAGAGATTCGAAATTGAAATGCCAGTCATCGTAAGCTTTCCCCTGTTGCTAAAAATCTGTAAGAAAATAAAAATCATTCATTAAAATATAATAACATGTTACTTTTAATAAACAATAAATATAGTTAGATGAAATAGTCATGCTTGTTTTACGTCCTGGAGTCCGAAAAACATGATTTTTTTAGAATAAAATATTCGTGTGTGTCCGGCACAAAATTAATAATAAATGAGAATAAAAGGGATGCTAATAATATAATTATTTTAGTTTCAGATATCAAGAAACGATGGAAAAATCTTAGAGATCACTATAGAAAGAAAGTTGCTAGTAGCACGGGTCAAGCAAGGGGCCAAAATAATTGGGAATATATGTCCCAGTTATCATTTCTTTCACAAGCTCCAAACCAAAGAAATACTTTGACCAACGTGGACAATGATGATGAACCTGGCGACCAAGAAAGTGTACGGGAGACCCAAGGTACTCCAGAAAGTGGAGAAGGCTTAGTCAGAGAAGAAACTACAACCGCAGAAGAAAATAGTGCTGATACCATTGTAACACCCCCTGGTAGTTCATACGATGCATCAGCATCTTCCTTACCTCGAAAAAGAAAGAAATCTAGTGATTATTCTTTAGCTGCCGTCCTGGAAAAAAGGCAAGAGGAAAGATCACTCTTGTATGCTAAACTTTTGGATGAGAAGCCCAAGCCTGAAATATCCCCAGCGCACAATTTTTTTGAGTCAATGGCCGACATTGTTTCTACGTTTCCACCGCATTTACAGGCAGAAGCCATAATGTCAGTCTGTCGAGTGGTAAGCGGTCTGGAAATACAAATGAACTCCTATCAACCAGCCTCGTCAAATCATTGTGGCAATGAAGAATTAACATACACACAGTTATTGTAGCTTTCAGGTATTGATATAATAAAATAATAAGTAACAGCTACTTTGTTTTTTTATTTCGAATACAGGAAAATAAATTATTAAAATATATTTACTTACCTTAAAGTAAGTGATAATTTTTCGGGAGGTGAAATTGGTCTAGGGTGTTTATTTGTTGGCACTTTTGTGAGGTCACATGTAATTAAATTTAGCACTTTTTCAAACTGTTCTTGAGAAATTCGAAAGAATTCCATAAATTTTCTATTATTGCAAGACAGGTATTTATAAATGTAAACTGTTGAATACGCCTTCTTTTTCTCTATTTTGAAACATCTCATCTACTTTTTTTCTTTTTGTGGACAAGATGATATCTTCGTCTTCTTCTTCTTCCAACAGTAAAAGCAACAGTAACTTTTCGCTGTGCATTCCCTTGGATAAACAATTATAAAATTAACTTTTCGCTCATTTTGTGACACTGATAAACACGCGACGTCTGCTTGTGTACTGAATTCAGAGAGACCAGCGCCTAACGGACGTAGAAAAATTTCGAATGTTTCGTAACAGCTTTATGTCAAACCGCAGGCTGTGACAGCGATAGCAGCGAAGTCAGGTTAAGAAATTTAATAACCGCACTAGAAGAATTAACCAAATAAGACAGTCATAAATTTACGGTAATCGAGAAAAGAAAGGTCAAGAAAATACTTAGATGTATTCGTACTATGCACAATAACGTGCGAATAAAATTGCAAGTATACTAATAAAAGTATTATAGAAAATGAAAGCAAGGTATCATAACGTGAAAACGTAAGTAGCATACAAGAATACTAAAAAGTAATACAAATTATCGTTACTTCATTATTAAGTACAACATAATTGACGTAAGTGTAAAATAATGTAGCATAGGTAATGTACCATAACTTAGATGGAATAATAATAACTGTTACATGACCAGATTATTAAGTATTAATTAATAACTTGGTGCAAAAACCGGACAAGTCCAGTTTTGGTCGAAAAACGTTTTCGGTTAAAATGTATGTATTAAAACATCGCCGGTCCATTGGTACAGAGAATCAGCCAAGTCCAAAGATAAACAACGTTGATATATAGCTTTAGGACTTGGCCGATGACATTCTTTGGTGCAAGAAACAGCCAAGTCCGGACTTGTCCGGTTTTGCACCGATTTGCTTCCATTGTCAAGAGTGGGGACTTGACTGGGGGGGCATATGCGGAACAGACGCGGTCGCTACGGATAGATTTAGTGACTGCTGTCATTTAGGCCGCACACATACACAGAGCAACTGGTGACGGAAACGCGACAGCAACTAGAGTTGCTGTGTAGGAACACACACAGTTGAATGTTTATGTTTATACAGGAGCAATTCTAAAATGACGGCGACGCGACTGCCGATCAACTCGGTAACTAGAGTTGCTTCAGTCACGACATGCTGTAAACTCATCACTCAGTAATCTCAGTTGCCGACGATATTTCACCAAACGATGGCGTCTGAGCTAGAAAATATCAGATTTGCGCAGTTCATTGAGACCTACCCGTGTTTGTATGATAATGCGTGTAAGGGATATTCTAATAAGAATACAACTGAAAAGGCTTGGCATGAGGTAGCAGCAGAATTTAAATTAACAGGTAAGTACACATTTGATTTTATTTAAAAATATTCACTTATCTAGAAGATGGAATGAAATAATTCGTGCTGACAATAGTAACAATACATCCCAATATAAGAATTAATATAAGTTTTATATTAATTCTTATTGCTCTGGGATAATGTAACCCCACTGGTAAGGTATTGGTTATACATTCATGAAAAAACGTGCTAATTTGTCTCTTATAATATAACTTTCTTTCCTTGAAGTACGATTATCGTCAATGCATCTCAGCTGTGGCGCTGTGAACTTGAATTCTTCGGGTAATGAGGAGCGTCCATCACGGATTTTAATGAAATTGTGCAAGACGCAAGCAGCTTTAATAATAGCATTCAAATGTTCCGGTGTGCCCTGTATTGGCGTCTCAAAAATCCTGAATTTCATTGTTAACATGCCAAAGGCACACTCGATACTCTTACGGCGTAGTGACAATCTGTAGTTTAAAACACGCCGCATGTTATTTAAAACACGTCTTGAATAAGGCCTCATGATATTTTTTTGTAATGGAAAAGCTTCATCTCCACAAAAATAGTAGGGCATGGGTTCAATTGTTTCATCATTTCTAAGTATCCTTGGGGCAGGGAAGTCAAAGCTGTTACTTTGAACCCAGTTCCCTAATCTCGATGAACGAAACACACCACCATCACTGTTTCTTCCCGGCGAACCAACATCAATAGTTATAAATAGTCCATCAGCATCGGCGGATGCTAAAACTAAAAAAAATCTTGTAGTTGTAAATTGTTGAACCTGATTTGTCAAACGATCTGATTCGGATGTGTTTGCCATCTATCGATCCCACACAGTTTGGCAGGTTCCAAAGCTCCTCATACCGTCTGGCTATTGACTCCCATTGATTTTTATTTGGAACTGGCAAGTGAGGCTGTAGTGCCGACCAAATTGCCTCGCAAGTTTCTGGAACTATTTCGGCTATTGTTGTTACCCCTCTAAAGAACCATATGATGGTTAATCATAGCTGCAACCTTCCGCCAAAAACCTGAAAATTAAACGAAAGATATCAATATGTGGATGCATTATGCAGCTGAGAATTGGACCAAATCAACAGACCTCTACACTGCTATTGAGAGGTTGGGCGAAGAACTAAGCTGTTTATCGTTTGACCGTCTGCACGCTATGAACTATGACATGAATGATTGTTTCTTTGAAGAAACAGTGATAGAACTTCAAAAGGACTGTGATAAGTTTGACAACGGTTCAGAGTTATGCAGCAAATATCGTGCTGGTGACATAAATTTGGAACAATTCTGTGAGGAAATAGTATAATTAGAATTAAAGAGTTTCCTTATTTATAAGCATTTGGACTATTTACCAAAACCAATAATTGAAAAATATAATTTGGTGCGTAAAGATGTGTGTGAGAGTGAAGATGAGGGTGAGGTCGACAACTTGTCATTGTAGCACTCGTGTATTATAATTGTATTTATTTAGATATAGTGTATTTTGTATGCAAATCTATTTGAATAAATTTTTTAACTAGATATATTGTTTTTTTATTTGTTATATATAAACAATTCGAATTTTATTGTGATGTTTAAACAAGATGAAATAAATTTCCATCATAATTTTTTAAAGATCATGTTTTACCAGACATTACATTCAAATAAATTCTAGATATGTGCGTAATGTGTTGGGAAAAAATATGGGTTTTTAGTTATTGACAAAGACAGTCAATTACATGAAGGTAACGATAATTAAGCTTACTGGTAATTAGGCCATATTTGGCCCTTTTTACCTACTAACTTATACTACCCTCCACCCTTACAATCACAAACATCCATGGGTAGGACAGAAAAATTCCTGCCCCGTGTTGGATTCGAACCAACTTCCGGCCGCTCGTGCTTGCCCTAGCAGCGACTACTCGTCACCACCTTGACCGCTCGGCTACCGTCAGCCCTTCAATTACATGAAAGTAGATATCGTAAGGGTTTGGATAGCCACATATATCCATAATACATATTCACTTGGTGTTATTTGTTTCAAATACAATGATGAGTTCGCATAAAGTACTAATGATAATGATGATAATAATTCTAGTGAATTAAATCTGAAACGTAAATTAATCAATGCTACTGATGCTGTTCGCAAGAAATTAAATTTAATAAAAAATTGAAATGTTTTGAAAAAGGATATGTGGCTAATTTTTCTACAGAATTGTTTAAAGTAATTAAAATAAACCTTACGACGTACATGTTAGAAGATGTGTTTGGCAATCCAATTAAAAGATGTTTTATGAATGAGAACTCTAAAATCCAAATTTCCTGTTAATGTTAATTTAATAGAAAAAGTTTTAAAGATAAAAGGCAGTAAAATAAACTAGTTTGTAATTATAGTTAAAAATTATACCAATAATAAATAAAATATATGAAATAACTTTTATTAATAAAATTGCTAAAATATAATCGCGTTTTATTATAATTATTAATTTATCTACATAGAATCAAATATTACAAATAAAATAAGAAAACAAGAAATATTCAGTTAAAAACTTATTTTAAATATAATAAATTTATGAAATACTAAATGGCTTTTATGTACTAGTAAGTTGTTGTCTCAGTTGTTGCTGTTCACTTGTCAAACACCAACCGATGTTGGTGTTTGACAAGTATATTATCGGTTCTACCGGCACAGCATATGTTGTTCCAGCAATCATCTGTATGTGGGCGATTCCATGTCAGCTGTCGCAAGGTTGGTGCATCATGATTTTTTCCCAAACCAAAACTATTTCATTCTGTTATAGGTTCGAATACAAGTATTATCCCAAATTTTCAGCCAGAAATACTACTCCTAGAGTTTTTTACGGCCAATTTACGTTTTTTTCGCGTTTTTCGTTTTAGGTGACAAATTTTCTCTAAAACGTTACCAGAAACGCGTCGGAGGCTGGAAAAATTCTAGAAGACCTATAATCGATGTAAAATTGTCCAAGGAATCCATTCCCGTTCTCAGAAATGCGCCAAAAATTTTCCATTTGCCAGAAATCGCAAAAAAATATATTTTTTTAAAATTTACTGTATCTCGCGTGTGGAAATTTTTGAATTTTTCTGCAGGCGCGCAAAATGTTCGTTTTTGAGTTCCTTTTAGGTACTTTTAACTTTTCCGTATGTATTTGGGTTTTAAGGGTTCAAACACTTGAAAAATGGCAGAAAATAGACAAATCAGCCTGAAACGGTGCATTAGCAACCAAGTGGCAAAAGTTGAAAATATTCTTGTGGGTGTGAAGCTTAACCCTCGACGATGAAGTCAGATCATTTTCATTGAATACCAGACCATCTAGAGGTCTAATATTGCCACAGTCACTCAAAAATTGCAGCACGAAAGTGTACGCGCATAAAGGCATACCAATCAACCTTACAGGTATTTGCTCAATTCATATTTTCCAACCTCCGACGCTTTTCTGGTAACGTTCTAGAGAAAATTTGTCACCTAAAACGAAAAACGCGAAAAAAACGAAAATTGGCCGTAAAAAACTCTAGGAGTAATATTTCTGGCTGAAAACGGCATATTAGTATTTGTTTAATAATGGATTATCTGCTTAGTATCGAAAATATATATGCAGTGAACTTATCTGCCATATAGGAACCTTTTATAGTATATAAGCCACTTTCAAACGACCTCTAGCAAAATAAATTTTAGATACTACGCATATCCTTGAATGACCTTCATAATGTTGTTACAAACGATCGATAAATGAATTGAGAGTCATAGCAATGGGTGGCATCTATTAACCTGTATTAAAATAACTTTTACATATTATAAACAATTTAGCAAATGTCCTTGAACGGTACTGTATGTTAACCTTGATTAATATATATATTTATGAGACAATGATATAGAATTATGATGCGCATGCTCTACACGAATCACGTTTAATAAAAGGAAAAGAGGAGTAAAACTGAGGACATTTTAAGTAAAATTTCTACTCGTGAGTGACATACAAAATGTATTTGTGCAAAGGTTGTGGTAAAAGCTTTACTCGCAGTGATAACTTGCGTCGTCGCGAAAAGACTCTTGCAAGATGGTAAATAATTGTCAGCCCGAGGCGAAACGGATTAAATTACATACGAATCCTCAATCACCTACTTCTGTCCAATTAATTAACTGTTGTGATAAAGAGATACCAATATATCAAATATATACGCATCGTAGAACATTGGAGCATAGAACAAGATCTTGTACTCCAAAATGTGATGGTGTACAGCTTATTAAAAGCGCATTCAAATGCAGAACTATAAGCTATAGAGTGCATAGTGAAGCCAAACATATAGATTTCAAAATATTTTTAATGACGTTAAAGAGAAGATAAAAAAAATATTAGAGGACGTGGTAAATGTTCACAAATCGATAAAAGTAAATATGGAAATTTTTGCTAGATATATACTACAAATACATGAAACATTAGACATTAAAGCATTCAATAGTTGTAATAGAATCATTGACGAACCTAAGGACCTCAATGCTATTTACGAGGATTTTGTTGATACTATGTCGTCTCAAACATCGGAATTTGACGAAAAAGATTCCGGTGAGTGTTAACTAAATAAAAAAATACTTTAACCCATCAAGTACTGGCGTTGCCATATGGCAACAGAGATTGCGTTATTTTCACATGCTCAAAAACAATAGTTTTTAACCGTTATCCGATAGATGGTGCCACTTGCCAAGCTTGCACTTGTATTAAATAACATAACCCCAAGGTTTACAGTAAATTTGCAAGCGTGGTGAAAAAAGACGTGTTTTTGTTGCCACTTGTAAAATTATTGGTCCAAATGGATTTCAGGCTAGTGTAAGTATAAAAAGTAATAATTTGTAGTAGCATATGAGAGTTAAATTTAATAGAATAACTTAATAAATATATGACCTAATTAATTAATTGCTATTTCAATAATGAGAGTTAATTTAAAAATTACAAAAATATAAAACTCGTAAACTGGGTGTTGCCATGTGGCAACACGAGTCCTATGAGATGCCTATTTTTACATAATGATTTCTTTTCACTAGTGGTGGTCTGACTCTCGAAGAGGCACTTCAAATGGCATATGCAGACGATTTAGACATGGACCAAATTTATATTGAACCCCCAGATACGGGTATTATAACAGACGAGGATTCCGGTAACAAAGATGAAGGAGGCCTTGTTGATAATTTATCTGGCCCACAATTGAATACAAATGCTGAACTTTATGTGAGGGATCCGCATAGTGATGATTTTCGGAGTGTAGATGAAAGTATGGACAACGTAGAAAAAGTAGATTATTCCAACATTGAATGGATCAAAGATGATCTAGAAGAAGGTCCAAAAAATTTCTTTGATCCAGATTATGAAATGTTTAAAACTTTGTCACCAGTAGAAATGTTTGAGATATTTGTAGACAATGATGTAGTAGCTTTGCTGGTAGAAGAATCAAACAAGTACGAGCAATTTAGAAATATGTCAAACCCTCAAATTACTCTTGATGAGATGAGGTGTTTCATTGCTATTTTAATTTTATCGGGGTATTGTCAGCTACCTGGAAAGAAAAGCGACTGGAACACTGACGGGGATCTTGGTAACCAACTGGTAGTAGATGCAATGAGGAGGGATCGTTTTTTTTGGCGCTCGCTTTATTGCGCAGATAATAATTTGTTAGATCCAAATGACAAATACTACAAATTGCGACCTCTGAGTGATCTATTACGTCAGAAGTTTTTAAAATGGTTCGTTCCTGAGGAAGACATGAGTTATGACGAATCCATGGTAAAGTATTTCGGGAGACACTTCTGCAAGCAATTTATACGAGGAAAGCCGATACGATTCGGATACAAAGTGTGGAGTCTGAATACTAAATCTGAATACCTTGTCAACTTTTCGTTATATTAAGGCAAGTCTACTGCTCCGTTGTTGATGCTTTTGGATGATTTGCCGAAAGAAAAGAAGAAACTGCGATATAACGTGTTTACGGACAATTTATTTACAAGCTTTCATTTGTTGAGTCATTTAAAAACCAGAGGATATTCCTCAACTGGAACCATTCGTGATAATCGAATCCCGAAAAATTGTCCCATACTGTCAAAAAAGCTATGCAAAAGAGACAACGTGAAGACTTTGACTCTTCTTTGGATAAAACAGACGGCATTTTGCTTACACGGTGGCTGGACATTAACGTGCTTACCGCAGCTTCTACAAAATATGGGGTTGCTCCTCTTGGAAACGTAAAACGATATTCATCAAAAGAAAAAAATGTCCAAGTTGCAAGACCCGATATGATCTCCAAATATAATTCCTCCATGGGGTGTACAGACCTTATGGATGAATATGTTGCTCGATGGAGAATTAGTTTAAGCAGCAAAAAATAGTGGTGGTGTCTGTTCACATGGTTGATTGATGTGTCGGTACAAAATGCTTGGGTAATGTACAAAAAGTCGGGTAACAAACTAAGGCAACTAGAGTTTCGACGGCAGATAGTGAAAGTGTACTTGACCAAGTACAAAAATCTACCCAAAAGCAGTGGTAGACCGTCTACAAGTAAATCTAGCAGATCCTTTAGCCGTGTTGACGACGATGTACGATATGATAATATTGGTCACCTGCTTACACCAGTTGAAAAGAAAATTAGATGCAATGACGCGACAACTGCAAATAAATTATGCGCACAAAATGCATTAAATGCAATGTAGGAATCTGTTTATCATGTAATGTTAGCTATCACACACAGTTGTAGTTATTTCGCATTATATTTTGTTGTCAAAATCTTCCAATAAATTTGATTAAACTGGCTTGTTTTTTTTGATAAAACACGGCAGTGTGAAGCACTCGTGTTGCCATATGGCAACACACGTTTTTAAGAAAAGCAGCAATAAATTAACTGATTTATTTCGCCATATTTGTTAGTATAGGGCTACTAATACATTAAAACAGTTGAAATTTCTTTGAAAAATTTAATTCCGTCGTTCATGGGTTAATATTAATCACTTATATAAATATATTGTTTCAGGTTGGGCGATCGTGGAAATATTATATGCTGAAGTTAATGTAAATAAAAATAGCCCTTTTTGTGGATCTTCATATATTAAATTACCAAAGTTTATCGAGAATGAAAGAGCTGTGATAAACATAAGAAACGAAGACGAATTCTGTTTTGCATGGGCAGTAACTTCGGCTTTGTATCCTCCAGTAGGTCCAGTTCAGGAAGTATCATCATACCCACATTTTTCAAATGTTTTAAATTTAATAGGTATTGATTTTCCGATTAAACTTAAAGATATACACAAATTTGAAGCACTGAATAATATATCAATTAACGTATACGGTTTGGAAAGTATTTTCGAAAAAAGAAAAAAAAATATGAAATACTCGGGCCATTACGTTATTCATCATATAAATTTATTACTTATTACAAAGGAATGTGGTCAAAATCATCATTGTAATACCGATTGTGCGAAAAGTCATTACTGTTGGATTAAGGATTTGTCGAGATTGGTTTTCAGTCAAATTTCAAAAATGAACATAAAAAATATTTTTGTGATGGTTGTTTGTTGTATTTTGGTAGTGAAAGATTGTTATCGCAGCATCAGAGTAGAGACTGTAACTATATTTACACAACAACACCTAGTGTGGAACCACGTATAGATAAATTTGGCAAGTTCGTTCCCGAAAATATTTTAAAATTTGAAAAACAAATGAAGGTACCTTTCGTAATATATGCCGACTTTGAATCAGTTTTGAAACCCATAGACATATGTGAACCCAACTCCGATAAATCTTTTACATGTAAAACTTTTGCCACGAACCATTCTCATTCGCGTATTTAATAAAGTGCTCATTCGATGATTGTTTATCAAAGTTAGTTTTTTATAGAGGGAATGATGCGGCAAATGTATTCGTAAGACGCTTAGAATCGGATGTAACTCAAATTTATAACAATTACTTAAAAGAAGTAGTTCCGATGTTGCCATTATCTAGAGAAGAGGAACAGGATTTCGACAACGCAACTATTTGTAGTATATGCGAAAAACCGTTCGAATTAGGTGAAAAAAAGATTAGAGACCACAATCATTTGACCGGAATAAAAACACAAGGGGCAACACATTCTATTTGCAATCTAAATTATAAATTACCAAATTTTATTCCGATTATATTGCATAATATGTCAGGGTATGATAGTCACCTCTTTATACGCGAATTGTGTTCAAATAAAGACAAGGTCGATGTGATAGCTCAGAGCAAAGAAAAATATATTTCATTCACAAAATACCTTTACATGCACGATTATGTTAGAAATGATGGTAAAGTAAAGAAAGTTTTTATAAAAATGAGGTTTATTGATAGCTTTAAATTTTTGTCTGCATCTCTGGAAGATTTAGCGGCTAATTTAAGTGATAGTCAATTCGAAGAAACTGCAAAATATTTCTCTGGCCAAGAATATTTCAACTTAATCAGGCAAAAAGGTGTTTTCCCATACAGTTTTATAACATGTTTAGATAAATTAAAAAACGAAAGCTTACCATCAAAAGATGAATTTTATAATAAATTAAATGAGGAACATATAACTGATGCAGAATATGAAAGGGCGCGAAAAACATGGAATGTTTTCAATTGTAAAAATTTAGGGGATTATTCTGATATTTATTTAAAATCAGACGTACTTATATTGTGCGACGTATTTGAAAATTTTAGAAAATTATCATTAAATCAATATAAATTAGACCCCGCACAATACTATACAGCACCCGGATTGTCTTGGGATGCGATGCTGCGACTAACTAAAGTAGAATTAGAACTTTTAACCGATGTTGCAATGATACAATTCTTTAAAGCTGGCATCCGCGGGGGCATCTCAACATGTACTGGAAGAAAACATATCGCAAATAATATATTTCTTCCACAATATAATACCGAGTAGCCTTCATCTTTTATTACATATTTAGACGCGACAAATCTTTACGGACATAGCATGGAACAATTTCTACCTACTAGAGACTTTTTGTTTTTAGCTGAAAATGAAATTTCGAAATTTAACGTTATGGATATTCCTGATGAAGGTCCTTATGGTTACGCATTAGAAGTAGATATATCGTATCCCAAGGAGTTGCAAGATGCACACGCTGATTTACCGTTTTTGGCTGAGTCTATCATTCCGCCCAGTTCGAAATCAAAATTGCCTAAATTGATTCCAAACTTAAATAATAAAAGTAATTATATAATATATTTTAGAAATTTGAAACAAGCAATAAGAAATGGTTTGAGAGTGACAAAATACATCGTATAATCAAGTTTTAGCAAAGCTCTTGGTTAAGAGTATATATTGATCTTAATACTAAAATTAGAAATGCGGCGACAAATAAATTCGAAAGACTTTTATAAATTGATGAATAATGCAGTTTATGGAAAATGTTGATAATCGAAAGGATATAAAATTAATAACTTATTGGGAAAAACACAGAAAAACACTTATGCAAACGCACTTATCGCTAGACCAAATTTTAAAACATGTACATTGTTTTCAGAAGATTTCGCTGCTATACATACGGGCAGATTAAAGATTCACTATAACAAACCTCTATACCTTGGATTTTCTATATTGAAGTTATCAAATACAGTATTATATAGTTTCTTTTATGATACAATAAAAAGGAATTATGGTCATAATGCTTCGTTACTGTATACTGACACAGATTCCTTAATTATTAAAATTTACACGAATAATTTTTATGAATTTATCAAATCAAATATAGACAAGTTCGACACGTCTAACTTTAAACACGAAAATAAATTTGGCATTCCTGTAACTTCTTCAATGTTGGGTAGAATGAAAGACGAATTTGCTGGTGATCCAATATTAGAGTTTTATGGAACAGGTGCTAAAGCTTATTATATAAAATCTGTTAACAACGAAATAAAAAAAGCAAAAGGAGTAAAGAAGTCTGTCATAAAGAATAATTTAACGGTTAAAGATTACAGAAAAATCGTAGAGCAAGGCAGTCTAATTTTTAGAAAGATGAGTTCTTTCCGCAGCGAGTTACACGATATCTATACCGAACTAAAAAACAAGGTAGCTCTTTCACATTATGATGAGAAGCGATTTGTAATTCCAAATTCACATTTGACTCTACCTTGGTTCCACGATGACATGCAATACTACCAAACCGATTACAATAAAAATTTTGAATGCTTTGTAGGTGCTTTAAGTCGTTTAGGTCAAATAAATAAAGAAAATAATTTACAAATGTTAATTCATGCTTTGGAGGAATTAGTTGAAAACCCGGAAAATCCAATTTAAAGAATAAATAATATCTGTTTTATTATAATACATTTCATTATTTAAAAAACAGTAGTATATTATTATATATCGAAATAAATAAACTGTCAATAAATAAGATTAGTAAATAACAATACTTCGAATTGTATTTACTGGAACATTATGTTTAATAAGTTACTAATAAATATTTATATAAGTATATACAAAATGGTTTTAGAAATTTATTATTTTGTATTGAAAATGTTTTTTTAAATCTGTATTCCTGATGAGAAATATTTGTAATAGGTAAATTCGAAATGCCTTGCTCTGTTTTAATAAAAGATATATAAAAATAAAATACTCTTACAATTTATTTGTTTTATTTTATATCGAGGTTAAAAAATTTCTAATAAATAGCGCCTTTTGTACATGTTTTATAAATTTTGCGTTATTATACAGGTAAAAAAATATTTGTAAATTTTCATAAACAAAACTATGAGATATTACATTATGCACATGTATTCTGAGGTAAAAAAATGAATTTTAAAATGATTATTTAAAATAAAATTTCATTATGATATTTACGATACATAGAAATTTTAAATAGTTTTACAAATTTTTGTTTTATTTTGAAATTAAAATAATTCCTAATAAATCTATACTTTGAGATAATTTTAATAAATTTGAAAAAAAAAATACAAAAAGTAATTTAAGGGCGCCATATTTCTCGCCCACAAAATGATCAAATTTGTGGTGTTTTTAGGTACTGAAATCTCGAAAAATAAAATTACTGATATTTTGTTTATCCACTTTTACTATTTAAACTTTCCTCAAATAATATAATAACTTTTAAATTGCATTTGTATGACCCACATTATTTCACTATTCTAACTTCACAGTTTAACAATTATTTTCACATACTTATAAACAAAAGTGAACAATCTTATATATAGAACTATGTAAGTTTATGTTATAACAATGTATATATCTATAGTTGAAAAAAAATGTATTTTAAAAGATTTCAGTACCTAAAAAATTTGTTGGATAGATCGCTTTGTGACGTTATATTGATTTTACTTCGGTACCTCTGAATATTCGCAGGTGCCATGAGATAACATTCTTGTTATATGCTAAACTCTATATTATTCAGTTCTTAAATGTCTAAAATTACTTGTATTTGTAGAAAACACTATATCAAGAATACGGCGCCAGACAAACCTGTTTTATTGTATCTTAAATGTACAATATATAACTTCACTAAATTTGTTTTATATTGCAGGTTAAAGTAACATCTAATAAATATGTATCTTTATACTTTGAAGTGCATTTATTAGGGTCTTAGGTCCCATTATAGAATATCTGTAAAGGTGCAATATACCTATAAAATTTTAATACTTTATAACATAAACTCTTCACCCCATAGACTGTTAATAAATAAGATTAGTATAAACAATCTTTTGTACTTCGAATAGTATTTACTGGAACATTACGTTTAATAAGGTACTAATAAATATTTATATAAGTATATACAAAATGGTTTTAGAAATGTATTATTTTGTATTGAAAATATAATAAATTGTCGATATAGATAATTTAAATAAACTTGAATTTGTTTAAAATATTAACTAAAATTAATTTAATCTGTTTTTTTATTAAATCAGTGGATCTGATGAGAAATATTTGTAATAGGTAAGTTCGAAATTTTTACTATTTTAGTAAAAGATATAAAAATAAAAATTTTTTACAACTTCTTTATTTTATTTTATATTGAGGTTAAACATTCCTAATAAATAGCACCTTTTGTACTTTGAAACAAATTATAAATATTTGCATCAATGTAGAATTTTAAACATGTTTTAGAATTTTGCATTATTATATACTTACTGAAAAATATTTGTAAATTTTCATAAACAAAGCTAAGAGATATTACATTATACACATGTTTTAGGAAATATTCATAAACTCAATACCGAGATAATATAAATAAAACTGAACTAAATTTGAAAAAAAAACAAATCCAATCTTTTTTTAAATCTGCTTTGTAGAACATACAGTTTATTACAGAATATTTTCTAATATGAAAGCCCATAATGCAATTTTGAAATTTTTTAGTAAAAAATGTATTCAATGTATTTACAATATATATAAAATTAAATATTCACACATTTTTGTTATTTTTATGTCGAGATTTAAAAATACTAATAAAAATTTATTAGTTTGTATTAAACATATTTTTTTTGTGTCATAATGCTATTCATAAATTGTCGATATAGATAATTTTAATAATCTTGAATTTGTTTAAAATAATAACTAAAATTAATTTAATCTGTTTCTTTTTATTAAATCAGTGTATCTGATGAGAAATACTTGTAATAGATAAATTCGAAATTTTTACTATGTTTTAGTAAAAGATATATAAAAAAAATATTCTTACAATTTCTTTATTTTATATTGAGGTTATAATTCCTTGTAAATAGCACCTTTTGTACTTTGAAACAAATTATAAATATTTGCAGCAATGTAGAATTTTAAATGCTTTAGAAAATTTGCGTTATTATAATACTGAAAATATTTGTAAATTTTAATGAACAAAATTATGAGATATTACATTATGCACGTTTTCGGATAAATTTAAAAATGATTTTAGGAAATATTCATAATCTCAATACTGAAATAATTTAACAATAGTAATCTTTTTTTGAGACTTTTTAGAATATATAGTTTATTAAGATAGATGACTTGAATTATTTGAAAAATTTTGTAATCGATAAACACATAATACCTAATGTATTTAGAAACTGTAGTAAAAGAAATAAATTTGAAAATGGTTATTTAAAATAAAATTTCATTGTGATATTTACAATACATACACATTTTAAATAGTCCTACAAATTTTTGTTTTATTTTGAAATTAAAATAATTCATAATAAATTTCTGTACTTTGAGATAATTTTAATAAATATGAAAAAAAAATCAAAAATTTTTTTAGTCTGTTTAGGTACAGTTTATTACAAAATATTTTCTAATATGTAAACCCATAATGCAAATGAAACATTTTTAGTAAAAAATATTTAAAATGATTATTGAAAATATATTCATCACCATATATATATTGTTGTGTATTGAAATTTGTTGGGCGCCAATTAATATTTATGTTTAAATTGTATTTGTTTTTCTTTAATGTTTTGTGTTTATGTATCTTGTATGTAAAAAAATTGTATTTATTGGGCTACAAACCTGTATCTTATTTTTTTTTAACTTATTCAACTACCCTGGCTGCTTGTAGAACATAGACTCTGGTAGTCGGTTCGCTCGTCAAGTCAAATCTTTTTACAACACACTGTACTTACTTTATCAAATAAATATCATTTCAAAATGGACAATTTTATTTCATAAGAGATTTTTGTCTACTACTTATTTAAGAATATTTTAGGTTTTATGTACATTTAATTTATAGGTAACAGATAAAATTTCTTTAAATGCAGTTGCGTATTAAAAGTTGCCTATCCTTAAAATTTTAACTTCTTAAACTTGATAGTACAAAACATTCTTAAAATTCCTTATTCAGTGGTACTCTTTTACTTGATGTTCATTGCTGGTGATATATTATATTGGCAAATGATCCTTTTTGTGACAGATGGTCCACTAAATAACAAATTTTTATATATTAAATAGAAACGTAAATATTATTAACTATACTATGGTAAGTAACTTATTGTTTTACGAAATCTTTGAGTCTGTGACTGTCTATTTTCTGAATTTAATGGCTAGCTAGCGTTTATTTTCTTTTATTAAATTTATGTGCACATAAAATACCTTTATTATGTTGATTTTTTTTATATATATGACTTCTACTGGAAGTCCTCTTGAAATCCCTCAGAACTTGTGATATTGGGCTGCTGATATTGATGAATGGTTTCCCACTGGATGGTACTGCCAAATTCCTAGATTGGACCTGGATCTCTGTTTCTATTGCTGTTCAACAATTTTCTTATAACGTGAGTATTACTTTTAACTTTTACTTTAACTTTTTCTTGCGAAATTTCTTATTTTTCTGGAACCTCTTTTTTAAAAAAAAAACCGACGCTGCTCGTTCTTTCTTTCTTTCGTATCTAATCAACAAAAACTTGTTTTTTTCTATATTTTTCTATCAATTTGATATCTTGATTCCTTGTTGTAAAATTTGCATACATATTATGGTTCATACATATGATTTTATTGAGTTTTTCGATGCACTGTTTTTATGTTTTTCACTGCACTACTTAACCTAATGCAATTTTTATATGTATTTACAATTTTACTTATATCTAAATATTAAATATTCTTCAATATTACTCTTTTTTGTGTACTTTGTGATATCTCTTGTGAAGCCAACCTTATACTTGACATTTGTCCATGTCTATGAAATTTATTTGACATTCCTAAATATTTTATAAAATTTATTTATTTAAATTGTTAATATTTATATTATCTTTGCTTGACTCCTGTCAATATATGTATGATATTACTAAATGATCTTTACTTTTTCATTCTATATACTTTGCTCTGGGTTTAACTCCTTTTTGTTTATGCAATTCTACTGTATTTTAATTTTAATAATAATAATTTCAATACTATTTTATGGTTTTTAAATAAACATGTAAATCCTCATAGGTATTGAAGCTGATATTTCATTTTTTCTCAATATATATATATAATTAAATATTCTGTTATGTTGAGATTTAAAAATCTTAATATAAAGCAACTTCTCTAATTTTTATCAAATATATAAAAAAAAAAAAAGAATTTTTAAAGCGTTTTAGAAATTTAGCATTAATGTATACTGACAACTATTTGTAAACATAACTATAAGATATAGCAATAATATTTCCTTTGCTGGTCAAAAAAATAAATAAAATAGTTTGTACTCACTACTCACTCACAGGTTTTGATTTTCAAATAATGAATTTCTGTTAACAATTACTTAATACCCTGTAGATTCCATATGCACCCCATGAACATGCGCACTTGCTTGTAGTACAGACTGTCACCCTTGGCAAACATGCGCGTCTGTGATGGCGCGCTCAGTGAGGTGTGCGCATTATTAAGGGTTGGGAGAGGTAGTTTCAAAGGAACAAAAAGAATTTGATTTTTTAGAGGAGCTTATTTTTGTGCCGTCTTTACATTACCTATAACAAAGTACTCCGCGTTTTTATTGTGTTTTTCTCGTGTTTAAATATTTTATTTTTTATTTTTCGAAAAATGAAGACTAGTGTTAGTCAAAAAATTAGCACCCACAATAACGGTAATATTGCAAGTAAGCCTCAATTTATGTCGGAGCAGGAGCACAAAACCGTAAAAAAAATGTTGTGTGAACTGAAACCTGCCCAAGTGTCGGAAAGTTCGCAGAATAAGGTGGTTATATTGTCCGAAGACATTATGCAAGAGGCCTTAAATAAAGCGGGTCTATCCGTCGAAGATGGTGCCACTGCGACGGCGGAAGTGTCAAGTTCACGGAAGCGGAAGGACAAGTCTGGACTTAGTTCCGACACCTCATCGAAGAAAGCTCGTCTTTCCGCATCAACTAGTGAACGTTCATCAAAAAGCTATTGTCGTAGTAGCCACACCAGCGACGACACCCACCGCCACAGTGAGTTGAAGCACCTTCTACAGCAACTCATTCTGTCGGAAGCGGTGGAGAAAAGGACCAGCCCCAGGACCAGGTGGAGAGAAAGGAGCAACCCCAGGACCAGGCGGCAAAACATATTGTGTCGGGAGCTGTGGTGAGAGAGGAAAACCCCCAGGACCAGGTGGTGAGACTGGAGCACCCCCAGCACCAGGTGGCTGTGGAAGCGTCGGTGGTTCCGCACATCATCGACCATGTGGAAATATTCCAGGCAATGTCTCCACTTGGTGAAGACGTTGCGGAAATAATTGATGAAACCCCACCTACAGAGGAGGTGGATAATGGTGTACTCCGCCACCTGGGTATGCCCATTGAAACAGATGAAATTCTATTTTTAAATAGCTTCAATAGAACACGTGAACTTCGACAACTGCGAAATGATCGTTCGCTTGTTGTGCAACAGCGTCTCGAAAAATTCGAACGCTCTAGAGAAATTTAGAGAAAGTCTCCTTAGCTCTTTTTTAGATTTAGAGGTTATTGATAAATCATTAGAAATCCTGGATAAATATATGAAATAAATTTATATATTTATTTAGGATTTCTAATAATATATTCTATATTAGGTTAAATTTATTTAGGATTTCATAATATTTATAAAAGTTTTAAGTAAAAATATATATTTTTTTTATTTTTAATAAAAAATTAGTTCTTCACTATATATATCTCTACCCCTCATTATGTATTTATAAAAATATTTTTAAAGATAAATAGATTATTTTTTTTACATATGTATTGTAGAAATAGTGATATATTTTTTTATTTTTTAATAAGAAATTCGTTCATCACTATATATCTCTACCCCTCATTATGTATATATAAAAATATTTTTAAAGATAAATAGGTTATTTTTTACATAGGTATTGTAGAAATATTAATATATTAAAAGTATATTATTTAGATGATATATTTTTGTATGTGTATGTTATAATAGATGATTCTATTTATGTATTGTTAAAATAAATTTTAAATAAAAATTGATTCCCAAGTATAAAATATTATTTAAACAATATTCCATATCAAATTTTCCCAAATATATTTCGAAATTTTTTATAATTTCAACGATCTCTTAAGTATATGAATACTAATTTGAAAATAAAACTCAAATATTATTATAAACTCAAATATTGCGCTAAATTTTCTTAAGTACTCATATGAATGCTAATTTTTTTAATAAAACAGATATAAATAGTAATTTTAAATAAAACATATATTGTTAAATAAATAATTAATCTACTAAATTTCAACTTGTTAACAATAATTATTATTATGAGCGTTGATTTTTTAAAATAAAAATTATCAATTAAGTGTTTCAACGCTTTTTTTCATCCATCTGTTTCTTTTCTTTTACATGAAAACAAATAAAATTAATTTGAAAATTTTTCCTGAAATTTATTTATGTTGTTTTGATTCAACATTTTTTTGTTCATCCACCTGTTCCTTTTCATTTACAAGTAAACAAATAGAAATTAAATTTAAAAAACTTTTTTATTTATAAATAATTTTTTAAAATATAAATCTTTTACAATTTGATGAATAGGTTTTAAAATTATTAATTTTGATTATGTAAATGTTGTAATTTGAGATATTTGGAAGCAGAAAGGTTTTTTCTTTAAATCAAATAAATAAATCAGTGTTTGTGTAATTGTAAAATAAATGTATTTGTTAATAAGTTAAACATTAAATGCTATTATTTCCTACATGTATATTAAATTCTAAACTATTAAATTAAACTATTAAAATCCAACACTTGCACTATTTGTAACGTTTTTTTTCTGTGTTGTTGCATAAAACACAAGTTTTCGTTAGTCTCATTTGGACTAGCGGAAGTCTGCACGAGGCACAGTAATGTTTCGGACCCTGCTTATATAGAGAAGACGTGTGAAAATCCCAATGTGAGTGGGATAATTCCAACTCTGCCATTTCTATAACTGTAAAGTAACATCTGTGGCATATTTGGTATGTAGAATTGTTACTGCAATCTACTGTTATCATTGACACTGTAAAACAGTACACACTTTCCTCCAATGAAATTTCACTTGTTGTAACATTTCGCATTCGAGCTATCATTACGTTGAATTCATCGCTAGCATCTTCTTGAATGTCTTCGTCGACATAGCCTTCCCCGGCATCGTTATCCTCCACCGCACCTTGGTCGATATTATCTGCAGCATCGTGCCATTCGTCATCATCGTCTTCGATGTCTCGAGCCACCTATGCAAAGGAAAATAAAAAGTTAAATATATTATCAATAAATATAATATCAGAAATTTATATTACCTCGCCTTCGACGTCGTTATTAAGCACATCGTTTACACCCTGGACAATGTTGATGTTTGCGTCCACAAACTCCTAAGTAAAATAAATTTAAAATTGCAAACACGGAATTCCAGGAAACAACTACTCTGCGGGCTAATGCCCCGACCAGCATTGAATTACACCTGGAAAACCTATAGCAACAGCTAGAGTCATTCGTCAGACGGCCACCAGACATATACCGGTTTCCAGCTTATTAGCTCTCATCAGTATGCCATAGGTGAGGTATCCGACGAATAATCCTAGCTGCTTTCGTCTGTCTAACCCGACAGAAGGGACCATGAGTACGCGGTGTAGAACTAACTACATCTATCGGCCGTTCGCTACTCCATGCCGGACTAAAATGTCACAGGCACGAAGCGTTCTACATGCAGTAGACACCCAGGTGTAATTCAATGCTGGTCGGGGCATTAGCCCACAGAGTAGTTGTTTCCTGGAATTCCGTGTTTGCAAAATATCGTTTCTCGCCGATCGCGATAAAGGTCGACAGCTTTCAATGGTGTCTACTGCATGTAGAACGCTTCGTGCCTGTGACATTTTAGTCCGGCATGGAGTAGCGAACGGCCGATAGATGTAGTTAGTTCTACACCGCGTACTCATGGTCCCTTCTGTCGGGTTAGACAGACGAAAGCAGCTAGGATTATTCGTCGGATACCTCACCTATGGCATACTGATGAGAGCTAATAAGCTCGAAATCGGTATATGTCTAGTGGGCGTCTGACGAATGACTCTAGCTGTTGCTATAGGTTTTCCAGGTGTAATTCAATGCTGGTCGGGGCATTAGCCCGCAGAGTAGTTGTTTCCTGGAATTCCGTGTTTGCAAAATATCGTTTCTCGCCGATCGCGATAAAGGTCGACAGCTTTCAATGGTGTCTACTGCATGTAGAACGCTTCGTGCCTGTGACATTTTAGTCCGGCATGGAGTAGCGAACGGCCGATAGATGTAGTTAGTTCTACACCGCGTACAAATTTAAAATTTATTACAATAATAACATTTTAAAGATTATTTAATACCTCCTCTTCTGCTATATCCACAGTCCGTTGAAATATTCTATACAATTATATTTTTTTAAATAATGTAAATATAAAAACGATTAAAAAATATTTACCTCTTGGTCAAAGAGAGCAAGTCTCTCTAATAATGCATAGTTAGGTTGTCCTAAACGTGCCATGGTTAAATTAATAGGTGGATATTAATATTTTAAATAATAATATTTTATTTACAAATGAGTTGCAAACAAATACTGAATTGAAAAAAACCTCCTCCGTAGATTATATAGTGCCTCTGACGTCGTCTACGTGACGTCACATCGTATTAGTCAAATTTTTGTTGTCCTTCAACGTTATACAAGGTCAACTTTGGTATAACTTGCTAGTAACAATATTTTGTAGAGGCCGTTCCTGACAAATTCATGAAGGTCATTAAGGACATGTCTACTACATAAAATTTAATTTTGGTAGAGTTCGTTTCAAGGTCACCATATCTTTCACATCCGTTAGAGGTCGTGAATGTTATTCAAGGACGTCATGATGAAAGTCATTCAAGGACATCATCATCATGAATGCAATTCAAGGGCGTCATGAAATAATAATATCTCTACCCCTCAATATGTATATATAAAAATATTTTAAAGGCAAATAGATTATTTTTTTACATAGGTACTGTAGAAATAGTATTGTACGTGTAAAATTTAAATATGTGTGTGTTATAATAAATAATTCTATTTATGTATTGTTAAAATAAATTTTAAATAAAAAATTGATTCTCAAGTATAAAATATTATTTTAAACAATATTCCATATCAAATTTTGCCAATATATTTCGAAATTTTTATAATTTAAAATTTTAAATTCAACGATTTCTTAAGTATATGACTAAATTTTGAAAATAAAACTCAAATATTATTAAATGACTAGTATTGTGCTAAATTTCAACAGAAGATTTTCTTAAGAACAAAATTTTATATAATGAACTTGACTGTTGCACACATTAAATTTTCATGTTTCGCAATATTCTGCAAGATGGGTTGCTGATTTTGTGTTACCATTGGCTAGAACCAATATAATGCTGCGCTCTTCATTATAAGTTATGTGTCATTTAAATAAAATTGGTATGTTTTGTGACATTCATTCTGTAGATGTTAAACAATTGCGTTTTTTTTATTGAATGCCAACATCTGTTTTGATATATACATGCTTTTTGTATTTAGTATTTGGTCTAAATGAAGTCTTTATATTTTTTTCTTATATTTTATAGATTTGCAAATTTGTAGAATCTCATTTCTTAACTCCATCTTTTCATTTTTTTACATTTAATAGTTTTGTGATTCTTAATGTAAATGTGCTGGAAATTGTTTTTCTTTTGCATTTTGTTAAAAATTTTGTTGTTATATTATGTATTTGTCCTGTAACTAGATCTTGTATCTGTTGGGCAATAAATGAGTATTATTATTATTAAAAAATTTTAAGGTATAAATTTTACAAAAACTCCATGAATTGATTAAATAGGTTTTGTAAATTTTGAAATTTGAGATATTTTTGGAGCAGAAATGTTTGCTTTATTTAAATCAAATGAATCAATCAAGCTTGGTGTAATTTTAAAATAAATGTATTTGTTAATAAGTCAACTATTAAATAGTGTTATTTCCTACATATTATATTAAATTATAAACTAATACTAAAAACTATCGCTATTTGTAACGTTTTCTTTCCGTCCTGTTACATAAAACACAAGTTTTTGTTAGTCACACTTGAACAAGAGGTAATCTACATGAATTACAACAGTAATCCGGGCCCTCACGATATCGAAAAGTCATAATATGTAAATCCCAATGAGTATGTAATGTTGCAAACTCTGCCATGTTTAACATCAACATCACACTTGTGGCATAATTCATGCGTAGAATTAGGTCCCGAATATAAAGAAATCATCTCCACTGTAAACAATAGATATCTTGTTCAAGTAAGACTTCATTTGACTAAATTTCCCGAACTCGAGAAGTCATCACATCGTCCTGGTCGCTGCAGTCTTCTTCGATGCCTTCGTCAACGTAACCTTCCCCGGCATCGTTATTCTCCAAAGCACCTTGGTCGATATGATCTGCAGCATCGTGCCATTCGTCATCATCGTCTAGGACATCGCCTTCGATGCCTCTAGCCACCTATGCAAAGAAAAATAAAAAATTAAATATAATATCAGAAATTTATATTACCTCGCCTTCGACGTCGTTATTAAGCACATCGTCTACACCCCGGGCAATGTTGATGTTTGCGTCCACAAACTCCTAAGTAAAAGACATTTAAATTTTATGATGATGCACGAATAGCTTTACAAACAGAGAAACAACTTCATATAAGAAATGCTGAAACATTTTACACTCCTTTAAAAGAAAAAAACGCGCTGGCTCAAACTATAGAAGTGCTTTTTTTATTTCCATCAAAATCTACCGTATCCGCACGTTCCTGCTGAGGATGTTTTTTATAAACGCCAACTATGGCAGTACAACTTCTGTGTATTTTCTGGAAAATTCGGTTGGTCTACTTTTTACATGTATGATGAGGTAACGTCAAAGAAAGGCAGCAATGAGGTAATCAGTTTCCTAGAACATTATATTCAAAACTTTCTGCCAGATACTGTGACAAGGCTGTATTTATTTTCTGATAACGCCTTTGCGTATAATAAAAATCACACCATGGTCAAGTACCTTTATACGTTAGTTAATACACACAATCGGATTAAAGAAGTGATCCATCAATACCCAGAACCCGGCCACAGTTTCTTGCCTTGCGACCGTTCTTTCGGAATGATTGAAAAGGAGAAGAAGAAAAGGAAAGAGTACACGTTCCAGAAGAATGGAAGGATTTAGTGCGCAAAGCATCCAAAAAATTTCGCGTAGTAGAAGTAAATCAGGAGATGGTTAGAGACTTCAACAACCATTTTAAACCAATATTTCTTATTTCAACATACCGGATATTTAAATACGAAAATGGATATAACTTTTTGTTCACTAGATTTTCCGCATTGAAATCTGGAACTACTGTTTTGTCACTACCAACATCTAAAATGATTCAAGCGTATCTGTTACCTATTAAGAAAAAAGTTCAAAGACGTTAAAACCTTCATAGAAAAATATGTTCCAGCCGCAGATCAGTGGTACTACAAACACATTTTTGGAGAAGGGCCGACTGTTCAACCGCCATTTGTAGATGAAATAGTTGAAGATAGATCCTATGAGTCCGATTCATCAGTTATTTACATTTAGTTTTTATTCTGCATTTATCTCTATAATCAGTTTACGAAATAAAACCTTTAAAATTTATCATTTACACTGATATTTATTTCTCTATAGTACTTTTTGGTGCAAAAATCGGACAAATTTTCAAAACTTCTAGCTCCTATGTTTTTGTTCTATATACCTACAAGAAACAGCTTGTATGCTATCTGTTTTTCATAAACATCCAAAAATAGAAAGTTTTTTTCAATTTTCCAAAACTTATAAAATATGGACTTGTCCGGTTTTTGCACCAAGGTCTTCAATTTAAGTAGGTGTAATATAAATATCATAGGCAATGTATCATACATTAAATGTAAGGAAAATAATTTTTACATAACCTCATTACTATGTCTGACGTAATTGAAATACGTGAAACGTAAATAGTATAGGTACCTACTATATCATAATTTAAATGTAATAAAAAATTGATTACATGACTTAATTACTGAGTACAAAGTTATTGAAGTATCTGCAATATAAATAACATACGTAATGAACGTAATACGTATTACGTAATAATGTACGTAATACCGTGATAGCATGTAACACGAGTATTAAACTAATATAATAATAACAACTAGTCCTTCATTCGTACCTCTCACACTTAGCATATCATAGACACACTAAGCATCAGAACGGATGGTGAAGTCACTCTGATCCTTTAAAACGCCAGGTTTATAAACGCACCAGCTTCCGTTTTCGCGGCCGCGAACTGTGGTTTTGACTGTGGACGTCACTGGCGGTTTTAGAAGAATCTCAGGGCGGTTAATGGTTCCGGAACCAGTCCAGATTGTCAGAAACAAGGTGTTAGTTTGATGTGAGTTGGGCGCCAGGAATATGTATTAATATTCCAAAATAAAAATGGAAAAATCGTGCCTAGAAGCGGCGGCAGTAAGAGTTTCTAGGCGTAGGTCGAAGATTATAGTGAAGCACTAAGTTATGGATGACACAGGTGAAGAATATAACGAATAGAAGCGAACCTTAGCGTAGAAAATAGTAGATAATATGATCTAAGCACTAGCGAAGATATAAAATAACTGGCGAAGCGACGGCTTGCACTAATCACGACTCAAAGGAGCTTGTAGAAATTTGCCAAAGGGCACTTGCACTAAATACACACTATAACGACGTCTCGAAGTTCACTCGATGGAGCACGGAGAACGACTGATGATTAGGGCTCAGAGGGCACCCGTTTTAACCCCTCAGGGATACCTTCTATATTTATAATGAGCGGTACGAGCCAATGGGGTTGCTCGATTAGGGTTGGGGTATCCTGATTGGCCCATTCCGCTGGATATACACCAGGAAGAGGGCAAAACTCGAGCGCGCCGTTCGGCAGCGTTCATTTCGCCTGCAAACTCGCATGAAGCAAAAACTATAACAGGTTTGATCAGAGGAGTTAACATTCGTCCAGTCGTCGCCGAGAGTAGAAGTGTTAGAAACAGAGTAGTAGTACTAGAATCAGTTCGTGCAAGTACAATGGGTAACAGTAGAAACACCAACCAAAAAGCTAGCGGAAGCCGAAGACCGCAAACGCGGAAAATTTACCATCGCGGAGCAAGACGCCACAGAAAAATATCAAAACAATAAGAGTAGTTTTTTTACTGTTTAAGAAAAGTATTTTAAGCTAATATGTATCAAATCTCCTACAATTCCTATCAATGAAGTCATATGCATGCTCTCTGATACCAAACATCTAGGTATGCTAATGAACACCCACAGATAAAACTCTATTCAATAATTATCTAAAAAATGTATTCTATTTAATAACCTGATATACTCTCTAATTATATGGAGTGGGACCACGAAATTCAACCACAATCGATGAGAGCTGATCTATTTCTGCATTTTTGGATTGCTTCATCAGGTGGCCTCCTTTAACTTGAGTCAAATATCTAACTATAAAAATTATTATACCAATAAATTAAAATTATTTTAAATTAAATGTCAAAATAAAATTAAATAATGTCGACAGCGTCAAACTGATTAACTGTTAAGTATCATAACGACCTACTAAAATAAATAAAAATGTACTTTTTATGTATAGTATTTTCATATATTTTCAGGTATTAACAATATTGTGTGAAACTAACTACTCAGATCTCATCTATTGTGGTTGAATTTCGAGTTCCCATTCCATATATAGAGTATATTAGGTTAGTAAATAGAATACATTTTTTAGATAATTATTGAATAGAGTTTTGTCTGTGGGTGTTCATTAGCATACGTAGATGTTTGGTATCAGAGAGCATGCATATGACTTCATTGATAGGAATTGTAGGAGATTTGATACATATTAGCTTAAAATACCTTTCTTAAACAGTAAAAAAATGTTACAAAAGCTAATAATAAGGAATATATGGGTAGATATTGTGGGTGTAATTCAACGCAGGTTGGGGTTTTGTCCACTGAGTAGTTAGTTTCACACAATATTGTTAATACCTGAAAATATATGAAAAAATAAGAGTAGTATCCAACATAATACTACCCTATCGTGAATTATCAAGATAACCAGTTGCAATCGTGGATGACAAACCCCGTTAGCGATCAACAACAAAACGAATCGCATCATATAGCGTCCACATCACAGTGTCCAGATTACTTCACTGAACCATATAAAAACGTATGACGACCAAAATAAATAGGAAATAGTCAGAGAACGTTTCACAGCGAGGTCTCACTTCTAATAGATATCGTAAATCAAGCTTTGGCAGAAGTAATAAACGAAGGGTATCAACATACAAGTACAGAAAACGTAAGTAAGGACGTGTTGGTAGAGATGATCCACCAAATGTCACCATGGAGCGAGGACGACTTCGTAGATCCCGAAGATAAAACTGAAAGTATAAATAACAAGAGTAAATGTCTACTAAATATCCGTGTATATCTACAGACTGAGCATGCCAGACACATGTCGTGACAGAAAAAATAAGATTCTATACAGTGTGTATTAACGTATTTATATCTATCGTAACACGGTCGCGCAGACGCCGACAGACATGGGTCGTGCCCGGCCAGTATTTTCGGAGAGAATATTTTGTCAGGGTTCCCAGTTTTCACGATTTATCGTGAGATTTCCCGATTTTGCATGACATCTCACGAACTTACGATAAACATGAAATATTTCACGATTTTCTACATATTCTTCCAGTGAAGAAATTATAGTTCGCGAATAATATTATATTCAAAATATCTACGATTATAGGCGATACCGCCCGACTTTGAACGAGCTATTTCGCTCTGAAATAGGACTGAAAGAGAGCTTGGCAAATAGAGACAGAGCTGTACGCCGGTGTAGAAGTATATGCGCGTACGAGGAATATCCTGTTTGTTATTTGAATTTGTTCTACTTGTAGCTGCCTGCTTGTTTGTATTGTTTGGTAGTTCCCGTAGCTAAAAAATTATTAATCGCTGTTGGGTTTCTTGAAGTATATAAACATAAGACAAAATTGTATTCACTTTTAATAGTTGTTTAGCCTAGTTGAAATTAAATCTCGCCTCACAGGCGGCATATTATTTAGTTTATAAAATTACTGAATAAGCATATTCCCAATAACACCAGAGACTCAACGTTTCATATTTACTTATGTATGAGCTCTTGTGCTAAGAACATATAAAGAAAACTTAAATACAAAAAGTTATCAGTTTTACAGTGGTTTTATTTAAAATAACCATAACCACCCTTTAATCACAAACCATGTCAAGCAATGATTTGGATAATCCTCAGTCTTCAACATTAGCTTCAACCCTGACAAAAAAAAAGAAAACGTTCTGTGACGTAGGTACACATAAAAATATAAGATAGAATGGGAAAAAGATATAACATGGATAGCTGAAAGTAAAAAAGGTCCTCTTTATGGATGGTAAGTTGTGTCAGAATTTTATATAGGTTGTGCTTTTCTTTAACAATTCGTAGAAATTTATTTTGATTGCGTTTTTTTCGTGTTTGGTTTCACAGCACAACTAGCATGTGATATATAAAATTAATTAATTTACACCTTTACAATTGACATGACACTCAGTAGTACAATTTTTTAATAAAACAGAACTTTACAAGTCCTGAATGCCATAAATTCATTTAAAAACCGTATTTTTTAAGGTATAAACCATATGCATGTGATGTCAAGATTTCTCACGGTAAAGGAGACTTAATTAAACATGGAGAAACTGCTAAGCATATGAAAGCATATCAAATTTCTTCGGGTCAAAAGTCAATTTCTACCATATTTTCAGAAAAATCATCAGAAAAATATTTGGCAGATAAAGTTAAGGAAGCAGATATACGTATAGCTGGTTTTTTAGCAGAACACAATTTACCATTTAGAATAATGGAACATTTCCCAGATTTGCTACGTTCGGTTTGCAGTGATTCATTAATAGCGAATAAAATTAAGTGTGGTCCTACCAAAATTAAGTCTATTTTAACTAAAGTTACTGGGGAATCAGAAAGGCAGAGAATTGTTAATTTGATGCAAAATAATAAGTTTAGTATAATTATTGATGAGACCACAGATCGAACTTGCAAAAAATCTGTCATTGGTTGCTAGAGTAAATTGCAATAACAAAAATATAAAGGATTATTTTTTAGCTCTTATTCCAGTACAAGAAACTACTGGAGCGGCTCTTTTTGATCATGTTATCAAATATTTTGTTCATCATAAAATACCATATAAAAGCAATTGCATCGGATTTGCATCGGATGGTGCAAATAATATGATGGGTGCGCAAAATTCTGTTATGAGCAGAATGATTGAAGCCATTTCAAGTTTATTTGTGATGAAGTGCGTATGCCACAGTTTTCACTTGTGTGCATCATATGCATGTGAGAAATTGCCGCAAGAAGTAGAAAAATTTACCAGGGATGTGTACAATTATTTTTCCAATAGCCCTAAAAGAGTAAGTGAATTTAAAGAATTCCAAGAATTTGCTAACACTTCCCCGGTAAAGATTCTACATCCTGCTGCAACACGATGGCTGTCACTAGAAAGTGTTGTAAAAAGACTATTAAGTCAGTATAATGCCTTGACATTGGATTTTACGGACCAAGGATCACAAAACATTTTGCAAGCATTACCAATCCTTGATTTAATACAACAACCAGAAACAAAATTATATTTGGAATTTCTCTCTTATGTTTTACCTTTTTTCAATCGCCTTAATATATTAATGCAAAGCGAGAAACCGCAAATCCATATTCTATACAGAGAAGTAACAAAAAATGTAAAAAATATTTTAGACTGTTACATTGGTGAAGATATTTTAAGTAATGTGATTATATACGACATAGGTTTTAAAAATCCTCGCATTTTTTTAAACTTAAATGATATGGAAAATGTAAAAAAGCGTTGTTTAGCATTCTACACTGAAAGCGTTGAACAAATTTATAATTACCTTTATGATTTAACTGATAAAATATACAGACAATCAGAAAAATGATAAGGCGTGGAATGAAATGGGAATAAAACATAAAAGGAATGGTAAGTACCTACATATTTTATTTTACACAGTCAAGTATTAAATAAGATAGCTATTAGCAGCTTAACGCTTCTTCTGGTGAATCGAAAAAACCTAGTAAAACTCTCTCGACATTGAATGCGACAGTCTGGTAATTGCCATCCTGTCTAGGTAGTTTTTTTTTTAAACAAGAGAAATACCACCCCTATAAGGTATGTATTGTTCAAGAGCTTATCAGAGGAAATAAATTTAGCTGTCTGCAACCTTCACGCCCATTCAAGGCGTCTAAAAGAAAGTCCGAAGACGAGGATAATACCGACATTTTTCAGAATATACCGAAGATTGGATAGCGATCAATGAAGAATTGCAGCAGAAGGCGGAATTCCATCAACGTATGGACGAAAAAATTGAGAATATAAAAAAGAAAATTAAAAAAACAGATGACCTCATATCCCGTATCGAGGGAGAAAAAATCGCTGAGGGTACATAGATACCCTCAGATAACAAATTAGGCTCCTTGATGAGTACAACTCTCAGTAGGTAACTATAGGCGGAAATGAGTCTTCTTCACTAATTTCCTCCTTGGGACCTTGCGTGACGTCATTTGATCAACGAGCTGAGTACAGTATACAATCCTAAGGCTGTCTAGTGAAATTGAAGATGTTTCGTCTAAATTGATAATGAGCGATAAAGCCCATTTTCTTCTCAGTGGCCACGTCAATAAACAGAACAGTCAAATTTCAAAACAAAGGTGTCAAATTACAAAATAATGTGTCAAATTTCAAAACACGATGTCAAATTTCAAACACAAGTGAAATTCAAAACAATTAAAAGTGTCCAGTTGCAAGGTTACTATCAAACCAAACTATGTCTATCCTTCTTGCTCTCTCTAAGAACCAAGCGATAGACTTGCTGGCTGTTTTCATAGTTTCAATAGATAGTATAATTCTGACGGAGTCAGCATTTTCCGAACGTGTATAAATACTATTGAAACTGGGCCAAACCCAGCCAGTTCATGGCCACCTACAACTGCTGGTTGACAGAAGCTCCTACCATGGCGACCCCGAAGAGAGTATAATAACTGAATGTTTTTTTGAATAATAGATGACTTATTTGTTGATGGCGTTTCCTTCTCTGTACCCCAGATGCAAAGCGAGTTTGCCCCACGATAAGTAATTACTTTTTTTTCCCCAGTCATAATATATTCATTCTTATTGTTACCTATTAGTAGGTAACAGTGTTAACTTCAATTCATCATTTTTATACCGTTCCAAAAATGACTATATTTATCCGAAGAGACCGGTCTTGAGCTGCAGGAGACCTATCAGCAACAAATGCAGAATCCTGATTTAGACGAAACCATAAATGAGGCGTAAGTTTTTTCCTAATGTTTTTCTACGTTTTGTTAAACTATTTTCTCGTTTCTTTTTTTACAGAATATCAGAGGAACTCAATTTAGCTGTGAAGGCGATTACCTCCTTGGAAGCTTCGACCATGCCAAGCCCAAGTTGTTTATCGAAGGTGGCCGCTGCCAAAAGAAAGTGTTTCGAACAAGAGGATGACGCGGACGTATTACAAAATCCGCCGCGGGAAATTCCTGCACTTCCTTCTAGGTAAATATTAAAAAAATAATTTTAAAAAAGTCTAAAGACATCATAGAAAAATGTATGAATTATTATATGTTATTTTTTGTTGCAGAGGCAAAACTTGGGTTTGGCCCGGAAAAATATTAGGTGGCCTTCATCATCCATTCGCTCGCTGTCGCCGACGCCCTCCACCTGTTCCTCCTCATTGGATTCCGAAGACTGGATAGGAGCAATAAACGAAGAAATGCAGCGGAGGGCAGAATTCCGTCAGCGGATGGATGGAAAGATGTCTGCTATATAAAAGAAACTTAAAAACAGCGATGACCTCATATCGCGTCTCAAGGGAGAAATGAAATCGCTGAGGGTACATAGAGAGACCCTCAGAAAACAGATTCGTCTCCTTGATGAGCAAGAACGCTCCCTCGATATTATGTGACGATGATCTCCTAAAGAACTGCCAAACTCTACAATAGAAGCTTACTGATGCGGTAAACATGGAGGCTGATATTGAGGCAGATGTTTTGTTTAATGAGATTAAAGCTTTAAAGTTATTTTCAATTGCTCATTCTTCAAATCCTCTGGATATATTGCAATATATATTTTAACACAATGTAACCTCATCTCTGCCAAATGTTACAATTTCCTTAAGAATACTTTTTACCAGTAGCTGTAGCTTCTGGGAAGAGGTCATTTTCAAAATTAAAAATAATACAAAAATTTCTTCGATCAACTATGCATCAAGAGATACTATCTGGGCTGGCAATGTTAGCTATAGATAGAGCAGGAGATGGTTGACAAAATCGATTTTGATGAAGTTATTTAAGAACCATTTTTAGAATAGTTACATGATGACGATCTACAAGTAGGTTACTTTCAGCATGATGGGCCAACTGCACACACTGCAAGAGCAACAATTCAATTTTTAGAGCAATTTTATGGCAATCGACTGGTTAGGGCAGGTTTGTGGCCAGCCAGGTCTCCGGATTTAATTCCGTTGGGTTAATTTTTGTTTGGAAATTTGAAAAACACTATATTTAAGACAGCATACACACTATCGAAGAATTAGAAGCGGCAATTATTCGAGAAATCAACATCACAGAAGAACAGCTACAAAATGTATTTGAAACTATGAAAATACACAAGCGAAGATATAAAGAAATGCCACAGATAAATTCTTTTAAACACCACAATATATGTTTTTTTAATGTAATGTAATCTTATACTTATAATGCTGCAGAAACAAGCTGACAATAAATTAGATCTAGTGGCTCATTTTAGTTGAAAAACTACACCAACCGAAGAGAAATATCATTCCTACGAGCTGGAAACACTAGCAGTCGTAGAAAGTGTAAAGAAATTTAAGTTTTACCTGCTGACTATAAAATTTATTGTGGTAACCGACTGTAATGCGTTGAAAGCAACCAGCAACAAGAAACAATGGCAATGGCCCGCTGGTGGTTACAGTTACAGGAATACACTTTCGAGGTACACTAGAGACCAGGAACACGTATGAAGCACATTGATACATTGAGCAGGAATGCTATTTCATGTACAAAATGTAGTCGGGAAGAAGTTTTTCGCATCGAGCAAGCAGATTGGGAGTTATCTGCTCAGTTAACAAATGACAACATAAAATCGATTCGGGAAACTTTGAGTATACCTCCAGAACTGAAGACGAAAAAGCCGTATATAAAACTATGCCCTACGAGACGGTTGAGTATATCGTATTACCCTAAAAAAAATCCAGTGGTACCCGAAGGCATGAGGCAACAAGTTGTTCGAGCAGCACATGAGTTAGGACATTTTGCAATCGAAGACTTTACAAAGACTAAACTATTGGTTTCCGCGAATGCGTCAGTATGTAGAAAAATACATCTTGTGTTGTATTCTATGTCTCTACAGCAAGAAACCATCAGGGAAAAACCTATTACCAAAAATCCAGAACCGTTTGATATCCATATAGATCACTATGGACCGTTACCTAAGAGTTCCCGAGTAAATGTACATATCATAGTAATAGTGGATGTCTAACTACTACTACTAAGTCCATTTTTCTTAAAGCAGTCCGATCAACCAACACAAAATTTGTTATCCGTTTCCTCGAAGAGATATTCGATTTGTATGGAAAAGCTCGAATTTTGATATCGGATCAAGGTAGTGCTTTCACTTCTCGAAAGTTCCAAGAATATTGCAAGAGAATTAAACTTGGACACGCACTGAACGCTCTGGCTACACCACAAGCCAACGGACAGGTCGAATATTTCAATAGAACTCTTAAAACAGCATTATTGGCAGTCTGTACTGAGGAAGAAATTAGGATGATCACGTAGGTCATATACAATTTGCTATTAATAACGTCAGAAGCAGCTCAACAGGTTTCACAGCAAGTGTAGTAATCTACACGGGTTTCGACCAGGGCAAGGCGACGATTCCGATCTTTTGGACGAAGTCAGTCAATTGCCTAGGATGATAGGAAAGAGGCAAACCGGCAAAAGGAGTACTTTGATCGGAAACGAAAGAAACAACGAAAGTACAAAGAAGGGGACTAAGTAATGATTCAAAAGCAAGACCAGGCGAGTGGATCCAAAAACTAACAGTGCCATATGTTGGACCCAAAAGGGTCTTAGACAATGATCGATATGTAGTGTGTGATATGCCAAATTCCAATCGACTTAATAAAGGGAGAGTGTATGAAAACACAGTGGCGGTGAATCAAATGAAACCGTGGGTTGTGCCAGGTGGTGTTTCGGATGATTCAGAGAGTTCAGATTCGAGTGGATTGGATGCCGTGATGCTGTCCGACGATGATGGCTCCAGCTCAACCGGTTAAGAAGTAGCCTTGGGGCAAGTCTAAATGCAGGATGGTCGAATGTAAAGTAAGTTTTAGAACGCATAGTAGATTATTATATATTTAGTCTACAAAAGAATTTGCCTATGTTGGGTGAGACATAAACACTGGCGCGAGTCTGTTTATATTTCTGATAAGGGCCTAAAAGGGCTGACTGTAAGAGTATCGCCTCAAAATAGAGTTTCTAAAGACCATTCGAGTGATTTCATAATTAGTAAAGCTTGTGAAATGATGAATTGTGAGCGAGTTATGTGAACACACTGTATATATATTTTCTTATCGCTTCCGTTTCATTTCAGAATAACAACGTTAAGTAATAAGACTATCAGAGTCAGCTTAGGTAAGTACGTATTAATTAAAACAAAGCATCTTTATTCTTAATCTAATAAATATACCCGCAAATACTAGAATAGAATAATATTGTACTTGGCTTTCTCATTAAACGTTTTGTGCTCCTAAAAGTGTTTTTCAAATCAAGTTCAAAACTAGCGTGCTAGTTATTTGCTGTTGTTTTATACATGAGGTGAGTTTCTCACTACGTGTCCTAGTTCTTATTAGAATAGTTATGTTAGGTCAATTTTGATAGTAAAAAGTAACTATTTTTATAAGAATTAAGAATTCGACAGGCGACATCTGACGGCCGAAGGTAGGAGCTCGGAGAGGAGAATTATCTTAGGTGGGTGATCGACAGCTTAAGCTTGGTACAACTGATAGGCGTTAGGCGGGGGCGGTGGAGGGCACTCTACGTGGCAAGGACAAGCTGTCGGTGCTGCATTACAGTTGTTCCAGTGTTTTATAGAGAAATATTAGCTAATTGATAAATAATTCCTACAGAGTGAGTCAATTATAACAGCCACGTGAGCTTTAGATAGGGTGGTACTGAACTGACTGCCTTATGAAGTATGTAGTGGTCAAGACTGCTTTGTCGGGCCCACAAAGGTGTGTGAAGGTCTTTGGTGGGTTGTGCATGTGTCGGAACGAGGGGCCACAGCCGTAGGTATATATGGCTGATGTGGACGTGCGGACCAACGAGCATGTTTTTATTTAGCCCCTAGGATGTGTATGGGAGAGGTGTAGGTGAAAGTACTGGCCTTGGCTGTGCCAGCCTAGGCTGCGCTCTCCATGGGGTTGAGCGGTCAGAGGCAAAGCAGATCTTTTGTATTGATAAAATGGTGATTAAGTTAATATTTGTAAGGCTTGTGCTGAAATATTGAGGGATGTAAAAAGATAGACGCTTGAGTACCACGTGTTAGTGTTAGACAAGAGAAAATTAAGTATAAATATGAATAATGGGGTAACTAGAATTTGATAAGGGAGCTAGACACTTTTGTGGTTCTTTTTCATAGAACATTTGTGTAAGCACGTTTGACTTCACAGTTCATAGCAGCGGTGAGTGAAAACCAGTAGCATATAATAAACATTGGCGGTTTATAAGACTATAGTAGAGTAGTAGCGCCATTGTTTTATGTTTTACACCTAGGGGAGTTAAGGTCGAAATCATACAAATCAGAAGTGGGATGTGAATTAATAAACATCCATTTTTATAAACAACTTAATTCATTCATGCGTTGCTTCAATCGTATTATTATTCGTATTACACAAGCCATAACGTTAAAGAAAAACTTGATACAGGAGACATAAGCGACAAATCAACAGTTCGCCATGACTCAGCAAGAAGCAAACAGATTACAAGAGGAAATCGATTGTTTAAACGAACGATTGATAGCAGCAAATAATAAACGTAAAGGAATAGGTCACCGTCGCGACAGAATCATGAAGAAGTTAAAATGGATATCGAAATCACTAGGTTAAGAGTTGTATGTAATAAACTTTATACGTCACTGTACATATAATTAATATTTAGATATTATAATAAAAATATCGTAAAGGGAAAAATAATAAATAAATAATTATTAATTGATGCGTTTGACATATATGAAATGTGTTAAATGAAATAAAATTAAGTACAGGACGTACATACTCTCATTCTTTAATCTTTTCACACAATACAGTACACATAATAATAATGGTATCGCAACAGCGAAATAAAATATATGTAAACACCCTTATTATAAAGGTGTTACAGTGGAGAATAATAAAACGAAAATAAACAAAGAAAATGATCTTAACATAGTGCAGAAAAGAAAAGAGAAGTGGGTAATATTGGGTATAAAGAGGTTTATATAGTACCCAAGCTACGTAAACGCACTGCGCTCATTAACAGTAAGAGCGGTAGGAATGAAGCACGCTAAAGACGCTAAGACTCTTGCCAAATTCTTTCTAGCGCCCGCCGCGTGCTAAACTGTGTATTCGCATATATTTAGAAATTGTATTAACCGTGTTCGTGAAATTATTAAATTAATAAAATATTAAATTAATTTCATTAATGTAACCAGCGGAATATCGTCAACCTTACTCGCTGGTAACACCTGCCCAGCGGATATTACAGCGACAGTAGCTGCAAGCAACGCGTTTCAAGGTGCCACCAAAGATTCAACTTCTCCAGGGGGCGGAAATTATCCTGGAACCGGTGGCAAGAGATGATATTGGTGGTTTAGCAACGATCGGTCAGAAAAGCAGCGGAAGTTCGGATATCTACAGTGATGCCTGCTTAAGTAGCATCCACTCGGATGACGAGGACGATGATCTTAATCCTCGTCGAAGGTGTCCAAACCAAAACGTATGCTCCAAGATGGTGGACCTCATACCGACAATGAAAGCCAATATGGCGTCCACATCGTCGGTGAGACAAGGTCCACCTAGGAACGAGTCTGAAGAACAGGTGGTCGTTGTGGTGCAATTTCATGTCGTGGCGCAGCTTACCGCAGAACAAGTTGAAGTGGTGACGGAACCTAACATACCGCAAATCGAAGTGGTGGCGGAACCCACCATTACACAAGTTGAAGTGGTGACGCAGCCTACCACTACACTGTAGTAAATCGAAAAATCCAGTAGATTTTATATAGAATTAAATTAAGCCAGGGTTAGAAACAGGGATACTATAATTATTTATTTTAAAAAATTACTCTTGCAAAGTCCAGACAATGAATCTTTGTTTTATTTATCCTGGATAGAGGTTCCCATAACAACTTCAGAAAGTTAACCATAACACAGGATGTTGATTATTATTCTTTCTTAGAAGAACATGAAGCTTAAAGATGCGAATTTAGCAGTTTCTGTGAGAACCAAAAGTAGTATTGCTAGCGGGGTTCTGTGATACTTCGATGGTATGTCTATCTGAAGTGTCCAAAGATTAAGGGGTCTGTAGAAGGTCGCTGAAGAGTTCTTATTCTGAAGAAGAAGAGTTGTTGACAATGACCAGAGGGTTGGTTTCGTAAATCTGTAGAAGGTGGTTGAAGAGTTCTTGTTCTGAAGAAGAAGAAGACGAGTTGTCGCTAATGACCAGAGGGTTGGTTCGTAAATCTACCGCTCCCGTTGAGCCTGTGCATAATTATATGCACCTGGTGCAGGTGAACGTCGCTCACAAATCAGATATTTATACAGGGGTCGGCATAAGTCCGGCAACGCTGTCGAAAAAGATTAAAACGAAGCATGTTCGTGGTTCAGCAGACAGTTGACAGTTGTGTCTGTGTACTCTGTGTCATGAATGAATATGATAACATGTGCTCGTCGAGGAGACACGTTTTCAGAATGAATAACCGATACAACTTCACGCTTCAAGAACGAGTTTTTTTTTGTTACCTCGTATCTGCGTACGAACGCGGATTACGAAACGATGTTTACCGAATTTCAACAACAATTTCCGAACTCGCAGCTGCCACATCGTACAACAGTGTGGACGACGTTAGTTGATCAGCCGAACCAATCTGCAGTGCCGCTATCTGGAGAACTTCAAATATCCGATCGTTCTTTACGACGAATGCTGAAACGCATGCACTATCGAGTTTACCGTCCGCGTCTCCTCCACGCACTTCACGAGGATGATTTCGATCGGAGATTGGAATTTTGCGAGGGGTACCTCGAATGCAGTCAGTGATCCGCAGTTCCAGCATTCCATTTTGTGGACGGATGAAGCAACCTTCAAGCTGAACGGTACGGTCAATCGGCATAACTGCGTGTACTGGAACGACCAGAATCCTCACGTCTTCATGGAAAAAGAATTAAACCTACCTGGGGTATGTGCGTGGGCAGGTATCCATGCTGGAGGTCTCGTGGATCTGTACTTTTTTTAGGGTCACGTGACGGGCCAAAGTTATCTGGAAATGCTCGAAGATTTACAAATAATATGAACTGTAACGACGATTTAGATGATATTTTACTTAAACTATTCGCCTAATCCCGACGTCGTCGACGTGTTAGTGACGGATCATAGTTTAGAATGCAAGGCTATTTCACTCCCCAATTACGATTACAGAAATGAAGACATTAAAACACAAAATGCTTTTACATATGTATGTGGATATTGCCCAATGTGTCTATCAATTTCTAAAGAATGTGAAGAATTGGATGTAAGTAAATTATTAACCCACTTTAAAGCATTTGACACGGAAAAAAGTATTTATGGTGGTTTAAGGGCACCCAGCGAGCAATTTATAAATTATATATATAAGTTAGAAGAAATGTTTTTAGCATCATATGAGGATGTTTGCACTAAAAATCAAATATCTCATACATATTTTCATAAAATGAAAGATACTCCATTATCACATCCTTGTCCTAAATTTCCTGTAATTTATCTGTTAAAATTATTTGTTAGGTTAAGATTATTCTATTCATTAAAGTATGTAAATAGGGATCTAAAATCTAAAACCAAAAAAAAAATGTAAAAATAAATATATTATCTCATATTTAATTCAGATTATGTGTTATTTAAAATTTGATAATTTTTAATACAAGTTCATAATATATCTCCTTTTTCTGTTATAGTGTAATTTTTTTATTTTTGTAATATTTTTCTGTGAAAAATAAACTGTTTATCATTTCTAACTATTTATTGGACATAATGATAGGTTTTTGCTATAAATTTAATAACATATCAATAGTAATTTAAATTGAAAGCATGTGTTCCATTTTCTGTGATATGTTTATTCTGTGCAATTTGTATGTGTATGTACCTCACAGATATACCTCATCTTAATATATTTGAAATAAAATTTTAAAATTGATAACAGTTTCGTTACTTTCGTTCAAATTAATAAAATCCTACATTTTCTCTAAGTATAAAAGAGTGCTTTACAATTTTATGTCATTAAATTCACATATTTGCATTTTTAAATATTAAATTTCACGTATTCATAACTACAACTACATTGCATCTGTTTTGATAAAGTTAAAATATTATGTTATTTTAATAACTTTATGAATTCAGGAGAAAAAATAAAAATTTCACGTCAGATATTTCTTTAGAATAATTATTTTTTTTCTATATAAGATAAACGTGGACACTTTTTTATAAAGAATAAAAACTGAAATACATATTTTTTCTTTTAGTATTCCTATCCGTTCAATTCTATGAACATTTTCACTTAATCTTATCCTTTATTCACCTGTTACATACATAATTTTTCTTAAGTTATTTTTTCTTTGCAATCTTATATTTGATATTTTTAAGTAATGTAGTTCTCTCAGGCTATAATAGTGTAACCTCGGAAGTAGGTTATCGTTGAAACACGTCACGTAGACAAACAACTTTATTGTCAGTCTTGATTATACAAGAAATCTGCTTCAACAAATTCACAACTGTCAAATACTTTACTTTGACGTTTCAGTCATTCGCGTTCGACTGCTCAATATCAACTAACTGCAGCAGCCGAAAATGGTCTGCTTATATAGGTTTTTAAAGTTCTCGAAGTTTCTGAGATCGCGAGAACGTATCGAGAAACAAATAAAATATAGCCTGGAATATTCCGGAAAACGTCAAAATAGGCATCACAAAAATTATAAATTCTAACGAAAACAGGAACATAATTAAGAATCCAAAAAGTTAGGTGAGCCTTCGTAACAATTGTTTTTCAAATGAAAATTTTTCTTAGTGTATAAGTGGTTCAAGGTCACCCAAATAAAGCCAGCTAACATCAAAGGTACCGCCTTTGCTTTCGCCTCTGTATATTAGGTTCTCTGTGATATTGATATGGGGACTAAGCTGTGATGTAAACAGAGTTTTCATCTTGCAGAAACGTGCTGTGCGTGCGATCTTTATTTAAAAACAATAATTTGATGACTATTACTGGTATTTATCTGTATAAACTGTTTAATTATACACAAGATCAATAATTATTTAACCGATAGACAGCAAAGAGTGGTCAGGTGTAATGATGTTTCTGGTTTTCCTAGTACGATAAAAGGTGTACCGCAAGGTAGTGTTCTTGGTCCTTTGTTGTTTTCAGTTTATACTGCAGATTTTAGTACTCAATTGCAATTTTCGTCAACTCATCAGTATGCAGACGACATGCAAATATATTATTCTTTCGGGTTGGATGATGTTGGTATTGCTGAAGATCGAATTAATAGAGACTTAAATATATTTATGAAATTTCAACTTTTCATGGTCTTAAGTTAAATGAATCAAAAACTCAAGTTTTAATGTTTGGCAGAAACAAAAGCTTAATCAAACATGATGCCCTATTACAAATTAAAATCAATGACGTTGTATTAAATTATGCTGAATCGTGTAAGAATTTAGGAGTATATTTTGATGATGATATGAGATTTAGGGGCATGTTTCTAACGTTTTACAAAATGTTACGGGAAACTTCGTACTCTTTATATGTTTAAAGGTCTGCTCTCTAATAATATTAAATTAAAACTGTGATTCTTTAATTATGTCTGTCATAGCGTATTGTGCTGTTGTATGTTGGCCTGCTTTACTGGGTGAAGATAAAGAAAGTTTGCAAAAGTTGCAGAATAATTGCATTAGGTTTTGTTTTGGGTTAAGAAAGTATGATCATGTGTCATCTGTTTATCGGGAAGCGGGGTGGTTTAAGTTAGAGCAAAGATTTTTCATGCATTTGTGTTCACTTATATACAAAATTGATAAGTTTCAACAGCCTGTATATATCTATAATAAACTGGTCAAGAGGTCAAACATACATGTAAGGGATACGCGGCAGCGGGGTCTGTACAGTGTACCTAGACATTCTTCAGCAGTATTTTCTAGATCATTTAGTTATAATGGCCCTAAACTCTTCAATTCTCTGGCACCTGATATCAAATCTTGCTTAGCGGTTACTGGCTTTAAAAGAAGTATTGTAAAAGTGACAGTTAATTTGATACTTGATTATGGGTATATATATTTATATATTTGTCCTAAATATTCTGTCTGATCGCATTGTTGTTGTTGATGTTTTTTTTTACCTAACGCATTGTATTTATTGGTTATATTTTTGTTCTACTTATTTTTACCGAGTGGTTAGATGAGTAGCTTTGCTAGATCTCACCACTATTTGCATCAATTTGTTATGAATTCTTTGGTAATGAATAAAGTCATATTATTATTATTATTATTATTATACACAAGAAAGGTAGTTTAAGAAAACATGGGGACAATCACGAATATTCAACGCGTAGGAGGAATGACTTATATAGGGAAAGATGTACGCTGGCTTTATACAGAAGGTTTCTTTATATAACACTGTCTAAATTCATAAAAGATAATTCATTAAACGTGTTTTCAGGCTGCTTTTATTCTGTACAGGAATTTATTGACCATGTTGTAGCGGATTGATGTTGTATTTGGCAATTGTTGTGATTGTGTTACAATGTTGTATTTTAATTTTTTTTCTATGTTGTCGGTGATGTTGTAATGGGCGTGTGTTTCTTTAATATGACTTGTTCCATCCAAATTGTAATTGGCTAAAGGAATTAATAAAGCTTATTATTATTATTATTATAGCATACATACCATCATTGAATTCAGAAGGTAAAATGCCGTCGATTGACTTAAAAATATTGATAGGGCGGCGGCATATCCAAATTACCAATGTTATTGTATCCAATTTGAAACACACTGTATAAAACAATGTTGTCCCATATGTAAATTAAAAAATATTTTTTAGATTCTTTTCCGTCAACATCTGCTGGTCCCGCGCATGAATTTACACTCGGTGACTACTCAAAAACGTACAAAAGAAAACGTTTAAATTCTGATACAGATTCAGAAAACGACTTATATTATTTTCATCTTCCCGAAAGATCAGCATTCGACAAGTCTCCTTTATCAAAATGTTCTTCTGGTTCCAAATTAAGTGATCGCATATTACAAATGGAATCGCCGACAAAAAATTTACTAACAAAAAAAATTAATACTCTGACCTTCAAAGTTAACAACTACAATAGGAAAATTTCAGCGTTTCAGTGTATAACCTACAGGCTTAAAAAGAAAACTTCGAGAAAAACTTCTTTTTCTACAAGTTTGTTTATGCTTAATTTATTAACAACAAATGGACAAATGGACAACGATCCAACCCTCGCGAACATCCATCATTTCATGCAGGATGGAGCTTCGCTGCACTACGCGTTATGTGTTCGGGAGTACCTTAATGTTCATTTTGTAGAATGGATAGGCAGACGAGGAATTTGAAACTCTTCGCGGACAGCTTGACATGCTTCGCCGGACCTGCCTCTCCGTTGAAAAACGTTGCCGTACATGCATTGATCAAGATGGGCATCAATTTGAACACTTACAGTAACCCTTTTTCGAATCCCTTTTGTAATTTCTTTAATAAATATATTTTGAGGCTGCATTTTTTTCTCTTAATGCAAATTGGTTGCCTGACTTATGCCGACCCCTGTATATATAAAGAGGATATTAAAAAGAGTGCATTTATCAGTTTGTTGCTGGTAGAGTAACAGAGACGAAAAATAATGAGTAATAACAATCCCTCATGGTTAAAAGTAAGGAAAGAAAGATATGTCGACAGTAAAAAAGTGGGAAATCGTCCTACCTAACTTGATAAATGATGATAGTTGTAATAATAAACTTTATAATGAAAAAATGGCGATGAACTTTTAACCTTTTAATGATTTTTTTTTATTAAAAATATAAATATCGCATCACAGCGTATCACCTGTTTAGATAGTAATTAAAGTTTGTGAAGTAAAGATAACACAACACAATGATGAAGGTACTTTTACCTTTTATCACTTTATTTTATATAGTAAATTGTTATATGGATAAAAACATCCCTTCCACTTCAGAATGGACGATTTCTATTGTATGAATTAGATCAAATAACTGTTGTACTAAAAGAATATCCAGCCTTTTTTATGATGTAAAAGAATGAGAATTTCCTAGGGGCACTCATTAGAAACTATTGGTTATGTAATTGGACAAGATATGAATTACTATCCTGTAACACCACACAGCCGAGACACTATAATGTACTGTGGAAGATATGGTTCAGAAAATTTGACTGAAAAAGTAAAGGAAAAATAGTTTTTCTATTAATAATAACTTTAGAGAATTTTTTTTGGAACTTGGAAATCAAGAGATGCAATGTTTTGTGTATGTTTAATTTTTGTTATATAAAACTAGTTTAGTTTGTTTTACATAAAAAATAATATAATTGTATTTGACGAAAATAAAACAATTAAATGATTTTGTTTATATTTATTATCCTTAATGTAATAACCAGATTTTAATGTTAACATTCTTGCAATCTTTCAATGTACACTTTATTTCTATGATTAATATCCAAAACTGAATTAATTACATTTTCAAATTTTTTATTTTATATGCAACATGCATTTCATCTATGGCAAAGAGCTCCCAGTATTTTCTTCTACAAGATCTTGTTATCAAATTTAACATATTTCACCATCTTATATTCCATTTATGAGATCTGCAACACCAATCCCCAGCACTACCAGTTGTTCCATACCATCACCTGTAAAATCTTAAATATTTATATTTAATATCATAATATTTCAAACAGTGGACTCTAAACTGCTAAAAGCCAGAAGGGCACTAGTTACGAAAAAAAACAACAACGCCACGTGATAGGTCACCAATCAAATCAGTTTTAAAATTTTAGTTATTAGCAAAAAATTATGTGTGTGACGTCACTATAACTCTACCGCTGCAGATCTACGCATGATTTTTCTGTTAGGTGAGTCTAAATTATCCGCCTAATTTTAAATATCTCATCAGTTTTGAATTTAGGTCGCTACTGCGCATGTTTTTTCTGTTAGGTTAGATCCTCTTTCCGTAGTTTGAATTCCCCGTCTAATTTTAAATATCCCATCAGTTTGAATTTAGGTCGCTACTGCGCACATGTTTTTTCTGTTAGGTTAGTTTGAATTTCCCGCCACTTTTCAATTCGCCTCAGATATTACGCAGTTACTGTAACCTTTCTGGAATAGTCACAGTGGTTTCGTGGAAACTCGTCTGCTTTGCATGCGAGGGTCCCGGGTTCAAATCGCACACAGTAAAGTTTTTTTTCATTTAAATAAATTGTCCACAAATAATGCTGTATTCTCCAATACAGATTTGAATTTACCGAGATTTGGAACTTCCGCAGAAACAGATTTGAATTTAGGTTAGGCACATGTTTTTTCTGTTAGATTAGGTCCCTACTGCGCATGTTTTTTCTGTTAGCTTAGCTCGTTACTGCGCACGCTTTTTCTGTTAGGTTAGGGAGGGGCGGAGCCACACCTGTAATTAACACCTGTTCGGCGGTACCCTTTGATCTCGCCGACAAATTTTTCCACGGTCGAAGAAATTTTTCCATGCCAAACCGTATCCCTACCTACTTACATATAAACTTTATTTTAAAATGTGCTGTTTGTGTGACTTAATCTAACCTTTCGATGTTCACATACCATTTACATTGAAGTTTGATATTTTTACTAGTCATATTAAATGATAAAGTTTTATTTTAAAATATGTGGTTCAACTTGATTTAATCTTTGAATACTTATAAGACGTTTTATAAATCAGGCAAATTTTGTTGTATAGCTAAAATAATATTTTAGAATAAGCGCTATAATATTGTTAACCCGTTATAGATCTATGAAGGGGTACTTGGGTATTTTTTTTTTGTGTATAAATATATATTCTTTATAAATCCACCGTTTTGTGGCATTTTGTCCACAGTAATAATTAAATAATAGTATTTTGTAGCCTTTATTTTCCTATAAACTGTTTAATAATTTTCGTGATTTGTATTACCTAGTTTACTAATAATTATGAGCATGCAAATCCTACACAAATTCACGTGGCGCCCTTAAATAATACCAGAATTTGTGAGGAACTATCTCTTTATCACTAGGTTTTGTAAATGTATGGTACTTGCTTGTTAATCTGCATAACTGCATAATATAGAACTATTTACGAATCTGAGCTAGCCTTTCTGCCACCACCTTTTTTTTCTTTTTATTTAGGGTAAATAAACTAAATATTAAACGACCTTGTTAATGCGGTGTAGAACTAACTACATCTATCGGCCGTTCGCTACTCCATGCCGGCCTGAAAATGTCACAGGCACGAAGCGTTCTACATGCAGTAGACACCATTGAAAGCTGTCGACCTTTATCGCGATCGGCGAGAAACGATATTTTGCAAATACAGAATTCCAGGAAACAACTACTCTGCGGACTAATGCCCCGACCAGCATTGAATTACACCTGGAAAACCTATAGCAACAGCTAGAGTCATTCGTCAGACGCCCACCAGACATATACCGGTTTCGAGCTTATTAGCTCTCATCAGTATGCCATAGGTGAGGTATCCGACGAATAATCCTAGCTGCTTTCGTCTGCCTAACCCGACAGAAGGGACCATGAGTACGCGGTGTAGAACTAACTACATCTATCGGCCGTTCGCTACTCCATGCCGGCCTGAAAATGTCACAGGCACGAAGCGTTCTACATGCAGTAGACACCATTGAAAGCTGTCGACCTTTATCGCGATCGGCGAGAACCGATATTTTGCAAACACGGAATTCCAGGAAACAACTACTCTGCGGGCTAATGCCCCGACCAGCATTGAATTACACCTGAAAAACCTATAGCTACAGCTAGAGTCATTTGTCAGACGCCCACCAGACATATACCGGTTTCGGGGATATTAACTATTAACTGGTATCCACCAGAGGTGTCTGTGGAATCTTGGGTTACCACCATTTCCAGAAAATTGCTTCCATACTGGGAAAACCTCGTGACCGGCTCCGTTCCTTCCAACGCTGCATACGGAAAATTGGGTGCGACTTTACTGGTGCCACAACAATCCATTGGGATTGCAGCTAAGTTATATGTGTACTGGGCAGTTCATATAATACACTATTATACATATAATTATGTCCAACTGTTATCAACCCTTGAGACGCCCTAACCCATTAAGATGTCGTCGGAACACAACCGCCCTTAGATAAATCTAATGCACCCACATTATAAAAGGCTGAATGTTTAGAGTTAAGCTCAGTTCTTATTAGTCCTTAAGCTAGAGAGCTCGCATTTGTAGTTTTAAGTAAATAAAATTGTTTTTTAAAAACAGTAATTTTAATATCCTGAATTTAATTGGCGCTGCGAACAGGATACCCAAACGGTTAATAAATTCGCGTATAGTGAAGCCGTTCCTCGCTAAGGAAAAGCTGCCGCACCTGGACATCACCTCCGAAGGACTCTCACCTGGAGATGCTGCACCGAGCAACGCTACTGTGAGTCTTTCCTTAACTTTCCTTTATCTTTTACATGTTATAATAAAATAATAATAAGTCAGAAAATTTGAGATAATTGAAAAATCTTTTAATATAATAAGAGAGATAAATTTATATGAATCAACATAGAGATAGGTCTCCTATTAGAAAGGAAGCTAGATCGAGTAATTCTGAAACAAATAGTAATATTTTAACAATGAATAATAACACAGCATTTGAACTTGAAATGGCTAGGGATATGCTACCTGAATATTCAGGCGGCTCAAAAAATTTAGCTTATTTCGAACTTTTAGAAGACCCGAACAAAATTGTATTTTTAACCGCCTATTATTTGAAAGAGTAAAATCAAAGTTAACGGGAAAAGCAAGAGACGTGTTAATTTCTTCAAATTGTACAAAATGGTCGGAATTAAAAGACGAACTTTTACGGAAGTTTGGCGACCCGCAATCCGAAGAACTATTAGCACACGACCTTACAACTTGTTTTCAAAGTAACAACGAAACATACGAGCAATATTTTCAGACAATTAAACACAAACTTCAAATTCTTTTAGAGCATGTTAGCGTACGTACTCCTAATAATGACATAAGAATAAGTAAAGAAGACATGTACACAAAACAAGCCCTTGCAACTTTCAAAGCAGGCATATTAGAACCTTACTGTTCACATCTATTAAACGTTCCAATCTTGACCATCGAACAGGCCCTTTACGAGTGTAGAAAATTTGATAACGAAAAGGCGCAAATTCAGTTTATGAATTTTATGAGAAATAAACCAAAATCAGCTAATTTTAGCAAAAAACCCGACAACCAAATTAGGCCACAACCACATAACTTGACAAATCGTTTTGCCCCTCGTATAAATAATGCCTTCTCAGGCCCGCGATACATGTGCCACCACAAAATAATTTCACAAGGGATCCTCTAAATATTCAAGGGTTCCCCGCGACTCAAAATAATAATAATAGAAACAATACTTCTCAAACATTCCGCAATAATAACGGCCCCACGCAATATAAACCAATTCCCATGTCCATATCAACGCGAAATACATATAGACCGCCGCAAAACAACTTTTTCAAAGCACAAAGTACGCCAACGTTCACCTTCAAAGAATTACATAACTTAGAGCATAATACTAACGATACTACGGCATACGACAATATAAATTTTCCAAGTAATTATCCAGACGACTACAACCCCGAAAATTACGTAGATTACGAAAATGACATATCCTACCAAACAATAACAAACCCAGAAAATTACTTTACTACAGGTAACTGCGAAAATTTTCAGATAACGCCTCAGAACTAACATGGACTTGAATTCTATTAGCAACACCCCAAAACTGCCTTTTATATCGATACCCAGCTTAGGTCTAAAAATACTCATCGACTCAGGAGCATCAAATAGCATAATAAATCCAGAACCTGCTCATAAGCTTTTTAAACCACATTTCTTTAAACATAAGTTCTCAGTCAAATCGCTAGGTAAAACAATAATAAGTGACGATAACATAGCATACCCTATTCTAACAGAATTCGGAATAAATTACAAGTTTAAATTTAACGTTGTATCTTGGCATGAACGTTTCGACGCGTTAATAGGTAGTTACGATTTCCAACGATTGCAAGCAAAGATCGACTACAAAAATCAAACTCTAGAAATCGGTAGACAAAAGATACCCTTTTTTATCGAGCTTAACCCGCAAAATTTTGAACCTTTTAAGCAACAAATTAATAAAACCATAAAAGTACCAGTTAGTATAGAATGCGGACCAGTGCTAATCCCAGAAAGTAATAGTAATAATTTATACATTCCCGAATCAATCGCATGCTGTATCAATACCAATGCTGTAAAACACCAAATTCGCACTGTAGATGAAGAACCCGTTTATTGTAAATCCTACAGATACCCCTACCACCTAAAGAATGAAATACAGGTTCAAATTCAAAAACTTCTCGACAATAAAATCATTAGACCTTCAATATCACCTTATAGCAGTCCTGTTTGGATTGTGCCGAAAAAATTAGACACATCTGGAAAAAAGAAATGGCGTCTAGTTATCGATTACCGCAAACTAAATGAAAAAACAGTAGAAGACAAATATCCCCTTCCGCGAATAGACGAAATTTTAGATAACTTAGGCAAATGCGTATATTTTACGACTCTAGATCTCGCGCAGGGTGTCCATCAAATCGAAATGGCGAAAGAGAGTATTGAAAAAACCGCGTTTTCAGTAAATAACGGCCACTACGAGTATGTACGAATGCCCTTTGGCCTCAAGAATGCGCCATCTACGTTTCAAAGGGTAATGGACAACGTATTAAGGGACTATCTATATAAATTTTGTTTCGTTTACATGGACGATGTGGTAATTTTCTCAAAATCATTACATGACCATTTGGTTCATATTAGACAAATTTTCAATAAATTTAAAGAATTTAACCTAAAGGTACAACTCGACAAATCTGAATTTCTCTGTTTCTAGGCCACGTAATTACACCCCAAGGTATTAAACCGAATCCCTCTAAAATTAAAGCCGTGCAAGAATACCCGCTCCCTAAGACGGTGAAAGAAATCAAAAGCTTTTTAGGACTTGTAGGATATTATAGGAGATTCATTCAAAACTTTGAAAAAATACACCATTCACTAAATGCTTGAAAAAAACTGCAAAAATCGACCCAGACGATCCAGACTATATCGAGGCTTTTCGTAAATGTAAAGAACTTCTAACAAATGCACCAGTACTCGCATACCCTGACTTTGACAAAACATTCCATCTTACTACAGACGCTAGTAATATAGCCATTGGCGGAGTCCTCTCGCAAGATAATCTCCCAATAGCATTTTACTCCCGCACTCTAAATTCCGCAGAAAAGAATTATTCGACAATTGAAAAAGAGCTTTTATCCATTATCGAAAATAGCAAGCACTTCCGCCCATATCTTTATGGACGACACTTTAAAATCGAAACCGATCACAAACCCCTAGTTTGGCTAATGTCACTAAAAGACCCAAATTCCAGGCTAGTAAAGTGGCGACTTAGATTAGAGGAGTTTGATTATCAAGTCATATACAAAAAAGGTAAAGACAACCTCGTAGCCGATGCGTTATCAAGAATCGAAATAAGCACAAAAGACGTAGAACCCCAAGAAGACGAACTAGACCTAATATCAATATTACCTCAGGTAGACCCCGACGAGGACCTATCACTCGACGACGCTAACGAAATCTTAAACAGCCAAAGCCCATTAGATAACGACACCCTCTACCTAACAAATCTGACGATACGCAACATACCTCAACTGAAAACCCCACTTTCACATTACCAATCTCTGAAAGCCCTTTAAACCATTACACTTACAGATTAGAAATGAAAATAGGTGACCAATACAATGTCGAGTACCTGAAACCGTTTAAAAGACACCATTATCGGATAACCCTTAGAAATGGCCAAGAACTAGATAACATTAAAAGAGTTCTAAAAGAGATAATCAATCCCAAGAACCTTTACGGTGTTTATTTCCATGACATAAATATTGAGTCTAAATTCATTTCGCTATGTTCAGTGTTATTTGACAATTCAGTAAAATTTGTAAAATGTAACATTTTGTGTAAAGACTTAGAGCAAGCTGAAAGTCAGAACGAAAAAATTAAACAATATCGCGACGGTAATCACAACGCTTTATTAAATGTAAATTTTTAAAAAAACTCTACAGTTCTTCTATTTTGCTAAAATAAAAGGAGCTCGTACATATGGTCCTTCGAGCCGGATTAACGTGGTTATTCTGGGATTTTCGTGCAAATTTTTAAATTTGTATTTTGTTGTTCCGAATTCGGAGTGTTGTGTATCGTCGACGACGGATGTTGGGATCCAGCTAGCCGAAGAGGAAGTCAAGTGCAGATCAGTATTATTGTCAAAATATCAGGTCAGTGCGTTGCTTTTTCTTTCCTCACCTGTCCAAGAATTAAACAATAGCATTATTGGTGATTCGTGAATTATTTTACATAGATCAAGTAAATATTATTTTAATAAGTTGTTGATCTGTCAAAGCTGTTTTCGACCAATATGGCTAGTTTAGGGGAATTGCGTAAACTTTATCGAAAAAGATATATTATTGAGATGAAATTGGGGCATATAGAGTCTATTTCTAATCAATTTTAAGCGGGAAATAATATTCATGAAATTAAAAATCGCATTTGTGAAATGCCAAAGTTACGAGAGTCTTACGAAGAAATTTGTTTCCAAATTTTAGATAAAGAAAGTGACGGTTCGGTGAACGATTATCATGCCGCGAAGGAAAACCTTGATGAGGCTGCGGGGGCTGAAAGAATCCAAACCGAGTCAGATGAAGTAAATAAGATTCGCGCATTTGAGAAACGATGATATAGTATTTTGAGTAGATTGCAAGCAATTGTTGATGAAAATACCTTAATTAACCCTTCGGTAGCAGGTTATTCTCATACAAATAATGAATTGCTCCAATCACTGCAAAATATAAAAATTAACGTCAGGCTACCGGTCACAAATTTACCAGAGTTTGATGGTTCCTATCGAAAATGGTTGCCATTTTTTGACGCATTTAATAGCTTAATTCACGAAAACAAATCTTTAGATGACTTTCAGAAATTTCATTATCTGAATTCTTGTCTAAAGGGTGAAGCGTCACGTGCTATATATTCTATGCCAATTTCGAGCTCTAATTATGCATCGGCTTGGCGTATTTTGCAAAATCGCTACAAAAATAGGCGTTTAATAATTCAGAGTCATGTGCAGGCTATATTAAATATTCCAGATTGCACTAAAAGTTCCTCGGATAATTTGCGTAAATTAATTGACGAGATTGTGACAAATATGGCTTCTTTACAAGTAATGGGTATACCAATAAATTCGTGCGATGCCTTTGTGGTAATGATAATTTTAAGTAAGCTAGATTATCACACTCGCAAAGAATTTGAAAATTCTTTGAATGAGGATATCCCTTCGCGTGAGTGTTTGATTGAATTTTTAGAAAAAAGGTGTACCGTATTGGAATCAATCGGTCAAAGTACGAAAAAGAAAACAACCAATACTTTTGCTTCTAGTAATGAAACTGCAAAACGGTACAAGTCGACATCCTCTAACCTAAAGGAGGGGGCACTCGTGCTTCGAGCTGATGAAACTCCACCTATGGTGTGGAAGATGGGTAGAGTAGTCGAGACGTTTCCAGGAACTGATGGAATTGTTCGAGTGGTAGCAGTTCGTACATCCCAGGGGTCCTCACGCGCGGTGTCAGGAAGATAGCTGTTCTACCCCTAGACGATGAAGAAACCGCGGAAATTGTGACCGAGTGAAGTGAAAGTTTTTAGTGCAATGTGAACGGTAAGGTTTGGAGAAACTCCGATTTATTGCGGTTGCAATGAGAAACTAAAGACTAGCTTGAAAACCATGAATTTTAATTGTGAGACTTTATTTTCTTAAATTGTTAGTTTTCACATATCTGAAGTTTTATGTAGTTGTCTCATGACAATGAAAATTCTCCTATCTCTGATTTATGTCTTTTTTAACAATTTGTCAACAGGGGGGAGAAATGTAGAATTATATTAAATAATTTTAAGTCTATTTAAGTGCAGCGTCGACGGCCTTCTCCCACGCTCCGTTTGACCCTTGTTTTCTCTGAAAATACTTTCTTTTCGTCATGGTCAAATTAAATTTATTACTTTGCCATTAGGTTGAAGGGTTTAAGAACTAGTGTATTATATTGCTTCATAATTTTGGCGTGACATTTTTACTTTAAGTTTATTTCTAGTTAACAAATGTTCATGCTAGGTGAAACGTCACGCTGAAAACCATTGTTTGATTCAACCCTCGACAACCCTGTTTTCTTTCTTTCGAAAGTGGTTAATTCTATGAAACACTAAATATGGGCCAGGCAAAAAACTAGGGAGATGTTCGAGTTTGTGAATCGATACAGTCAGTTTTTAACTCGCTGTCAAGCCGTTCGGTTCAAACGATATTGTATATATTGTATATTTCTGTAACCACTAAGAACGCTTTATTAAATGTAAATTTTTAAAAAACTCTACAGTTCTTTTATTTTGCTAAAACAAAAGGAGCTCGTACAGATGTGGTGAAAATTATTATATTTCAAAACCAAATTTTCACTGCGGTACAATTTTTGATAAAGATATGGTTATAATTGAGATGACACTGCTGTTACCTTTAACAATCCTATATTTACTATATTAGATATTTCCAAAATAATTGTGTATGATTTCCACTATAATTATATTGAAAATAAATTTACAGATAAGGCAAAAATTACTTTATAAACCGATTCTTTAATCTATCATTTCTTTATTGATGATATTTATGAACATATTAAACGAGACATTCACAAATTCGATATATCATATTACCCTCTGGATAATATATATCAAATCCCACATATACATAATAAACTCTGATAAAATTGCAGCAAGTACTATTACAATCAAGTATTTTGAGCCAGGACATACGTACATGTCAGCAGATTCTTTTCATCATCTCGTAGAATTAACAATGAAGAAGAAATAAAAAATATACGATCTTCAAGATTTCTCTGAGGTCGTTTCCAGCTATACGAATGACCCGGTTGTAAAAGAAATGTAATATAACGATTTAAAAAATTGGCGAACTTTAACTACACCCTATTAAATACAGAAATTAAATAAGAATGATAGACCGTTCTTGAAACAAATTGTGGTAATAATCGCCAAAAGAGAATCTAATTTATGAAGAACATTTTCATGGTGAAGAAAAAGAACTCCGTTTTATACTTAAAAGTAAGCAATGCCAAATTGTTGAGACAGAAAGCAGAACTGAAAATAGAGGAATACGTAAAGAAAGGAAACAAACTCTATTAAACAACCTATCAAGCATAATTCCTAGGCACAAGCTTGTATTTTGGAAAAATATAATGACGAATGAAAACTCAGCCAATTTAATTGAAACCATTGAAGATGACTGAAGTTTCATTATAATAATAAATTTAATACACGTTTAGTTTTATTATAATGTTTCATTGTATAATTAATACTTAAGTACCAACAAATCGTACGTTTTACTTTTTGATTCCTTATTTTAAATTAAGAACTAAAATTTCATTTTATTATTTTATTGATATTAAATGTATACAATGCTTGTTTCTGATTTTTAATAATAAACATTTGAAAAATATGAAAATATCCTGTATAATTATATAAACTTATTTATTATTGTATTCATTTGCTATTTAAAAGGAACACATGCGGCATTCTTGCCTAGTAAAATTTCAAATTTAGTAAGATAAAGTACCGCATGTGACGCTGTTTTTATGAAAATAGCAATATTTTTCAAATATTTTTAATAGTATTAGAAAATATCCATGTTTACTACTGCATGAAACATTTCCAGGTCGTGTACTCTCGTTTCGGTGATCAGAATTGCCCCCCTAGATCGTGTGATTTAACACCATTAGATTTCTTTTTATGGGGTTATTTGAAATCACAGGTCTATGTCAACAAGCTCACAACCACCCGTGCATTAAAGGAGGAGATTCAACGCTGCATCAACGAAATTCAGCCACATCTATGCAAAATGGTCATGGATAATTTCGACAAACAAGCGCGTATGTGCATGCAAAGCCGTGGAGGCCATTTGCCAGATGTGTTATTCCATAAATAACCCTGTATCATATGTACAATCCTTTGCAATAATAATGACACTCTCTTAAAACAGTTTTTGAACTTCTGGACGTTCTGAATAGAAATTTCATTAAATCTCTCTTGGTACGTGAAACAACTAATAACTAATGTTAAAAATTTAAAGCAGATTGCAATATGAATATGTCAGATGTTCAAAATAAATCGCAAAATTCATTTTAGTGAGTATCATTAATATTGCAAACGATAGTACTTTATGATTCAATAAAAAAATAGCAATCAAAAGACTAAAAACTGTGTTTTCTATTTAATTCAAATCTTGCGTTCATTTTGCGACACCCCTTATTATACTTGTCTTACAATAGTTGATACGTTGCGAGACCGCTCGACCGCTTTCTTCAAAATTTGTATAGTGTTAAATCGAGTTTCTAGCCTTGGAGGCAGAAAAATAACAGAATTTCTAGACGAGTTTCTAAATTTTTATAAGCTGAAGTAGTAGCCGCGTCTATATTAGAAATTGTGTAGCATTTTTCAGTTCTAGATACTTAATAATATTACACCGAGTTGAGCTCGGGTCACACTGGCACTTTCATATTTAAGTGTAGTTTTGTATAGTCTCAAAGTTTTGTTCGCCTTTGTGGGCCCATTTAACTTTTGTTTCTTTTGGTTGCATTACCGCAATATATTCTTTTATTAGTAATAATTCTGTTTTGTATTTCTGACAACCACGAACATTCCTCGATTATCTTATAGACCGCGCGCGGAGGATTTCATTCCTCCAACGTTAGCCGTGGCCGAACCCAAGAGCTACAGGTTGGGATTAAAAATTTGGTGTTGGGTGTAAGCAAGACGACTTCCGAGCAGTACAAATTAGTGTCAGGTGTGGGGTAGAATAATAAAAAAGACTCTGTCCTTACAACACAAGTTGAGTTGGTGGCGGGACCTACCACCCTCAGTGAAAAATATTTGGGAGGGAAGTCCCATATTAATATGTTGCAGTTGTAAAACAATGGAAACGGGACAATAGAGAGGGAGTCACAATTTCGCAATGCTCGACCACGAGGAGGCAACGATTGGCGAGAGACTAAATGAAATACAAGTTATGCGCAAGGACTTGCAGGGAGAGCAAAAATACTTGACTATTATTGACAAATTTAGTAAATTAGCTTATCCCATTGAAAAAATCGCTAATAGTATAATAGACGCATTGATCAAATTCTTTTCAACATACCGTATACCAGAAACAATATCCTCCGACAACGGAAAGGAATTCAAAAACAAATATGTTAGTTACTAAAATTTCATAAAATTAATATTGAAATTAATATTACTACGCATCACGAGAACAACGCACCAATAGAGCGTTTTCATTCTGCATTAATTGAACATCTAAGGGTTTTATCTGAAGAGCAGATGTCATAGAATTACTAGCCTATGATATTATTTCCTATAACACCTACATACATAAAGCAACAAAATTTTCACTTTTTTATTTAATATTTTGGTCATACTCTTTCTAGAGACCCTTTTGACTTGACTAGCTACTACCACTTTTTATTCGGATTACGCTCATTCGTATAAACAAAAAATTAATAAGCTATACGAAAATGTACGTAATTTAAAACAAGTGATAAAGAAAAAAATATCTCAGCACATAATATAAAAATAACCCCGACTGAATTTAAACCAAAACAAGTTGTTTATAAAGCGCTCAAATCAAGATTAAAAAGTAAAAACAAATATTCAGAATCTTGCAAAATTTTTCCAAATAATAAAGCTAAGATAAAAATCAAAAAACCAATAAAGCAGAAATAGTTAATTTCAAAGAACTAAAACCATGAAATATTCCAGATCCACACGAGAATATCAACAAATAGCTGCCATCTGAATAATGGAAATCCCGAACTGTTACCGATAACCTTAGGCACTGGTCGATTATCAACAGACCATCGGACTTTTACACAATTTTTTTATGTTAATCCAATGATAGAAGAGGTTTAAAATTTTAAAAGCTAGGTTAGATAATAAATTAATAATTATTATTTCAGATTCAGAATGCCGTACGAAATGGAAATTAATAAGGGACTCCTACAATCGGTATAAGCAAAAACGAAAATGTGGAACGGGATCATCAGCACCTGCAAAAAAACTCAAAATGGCAATTCTTTGAACGTCTTAAATTTTTGGAAACTGTACGATCTGAAAGATAAACCTCCACAAACATAATAGATAAAGAAAATACGAATTTATCTTCAGAGGTTGTAGATGCCGAAATCGACGAAGGACTGTCATTGATTGAGGATACTATTTCAAAGGAGGTGCCAACACCAGGAACCTCTGCTACATTGGATACCTCTGCACAAGAACGACCTACTACAGTAAATACAAATTCCGACAAACAAGCGAAGAGGATTTCCAAGAGGCAAAAACCTGAAGTTGAGTTTTTGAAGTTCTTCAAAGAAAGACATGAAAACAGACAATTTAACCTTGAAGCAATAACTAACTAGCCAGCATAGCTTACAACAGCCAAGTGATGAGATATCACCATTTTCAAAAAATATTGAAATGTCTCTCAGAAAATTGAGCGCACGGTCAAGATCAATGGCCAAAAGTGAAATATTTAGTATCATTACAAAGTATGAGATTGTAGACATAGATGTACAAAATGCACATCCTTATTATTCAAGTTCATTATCGAACACAAGTCCATATTCTCCAGTAAGCACCGCATCTACTTTCAACGCCATAGCAAAAAGTCCAGCTGATAACCAATCTCAGAACGTTTTGATTGATTTATCATCCACACCTCAGCAATTTCACGAAGTTTTGAATGACCAATTTCAGAACGATTTCAATGATTCATCATTATCTTGCCAACAATTTCTATCGAACTCTAATATTACTTAGCTTAAGGTTAATGCTATTTTTTCCTGCAGTTATTTTTCCTCTTTTTGGCATTGACTTTTGTAATAAATGTAACACATAATCCAATTGTTTTTTGTTTAATCGAAAGTACATCCTGAACATATTTTCCTCAAACAATAAATGGTTCTTGATCAAAAGTGAAAACAATCTTTCTTGGCCTCTTGTTCTATATAATTTGTTAATAGACATTCTCTGTTTTGTTTTATAATAGTTATATAATAGCAAGTCATCGTATTCTTCTTCTTCCAATAGAATCTTAATAACTGTATAGCTTTCCCTTACACTAATCACTGAGGATATTAAAAACTTTTCAGTACACAAATGTCTCCAACGGTTGATTACACAATGATTGAAAAACAGTGGTCGTTGTCAGTCTTGCATCTCTGGTCTCGGCGCACAGTACAACACCGGAGACCATGACATTTGTCTCGGTCTCCCCGTCTCTGTCTCCCGCCTCGGTCTCCTGTATCTGTCTCGATGCGAACCGGCGCCTTAAGAAGAAGGATTTCTCACAGATAAGTCTGTTTCGTCAGACTATTACTAGGCGTGTGAACGAAATTGGAAAACATATTGAAGATAATTTGAAAAGTCGAGCATCCGAGTTTATAGTCTATGGCTCTAGCATTGGATGAAAGCACAGATATCTTGGTAGATACTGCCCAAGTAGCAATTTTTATCAGGGGTGTTGATGCCCAGTTTAAAAAGACAGAAGAATTAGCGGCACTGTATCCACTTAAGAACACGACTAAGTCACGAGATTTATTAGAGGCAGTTACATCGACATAGAATAGGTTTTCATTACAACTTAACAACTTATCTGCCTTGACAACAGATGGTGTTGTGTTCCAAGTCCTCAAAATGGATCATGTCATGAAAGTGGTCGTCAAAACAGTGAACTTCATTAAGTCACACGGGTTGATTGACCGTCAGTTTCAAGAATTTCTAAAATCTTTGGACGTTACATTTTATGCAGAAGTAAGATGGCTGACCCGTGCCAAAATGTTGAAGAGTGTTTGATTTGCAGCAAGAAATACAATTATTCTTTGAAAGCAAGTCAAAAAGTATCCCAGAGTTTGAAGATAAAGTGTGGGTTTATGACTTCACGTTTCTGGTCGATATAACAAGCCACCTAAATGACGTTACAAACATGCGTTGTTGATAGTTTCACTATTTGGAAACACTTATGCGTGTGAGCAGCTTTTAGTCGCATGAAGCACATCAAATCACAAGTGAGAACACGAATTATTACTGATGTTCATTTGGAAAACTGTTTGCGTGTAGCAACAACATCAGTCGAAATCAATATTGATGCACTTAGTTCGGCAAAACAAAGTCAGGCATCTCAATAAAATATTTTAAACGATCTAATAAATATGTTTGATTCTCAGATGTTTTATTTTCTTAAAAAATTATAAAATAAATAAATACGCGTATACCTATTTCTTGTCTTCTTTTATATTAAAGCCGGTTGTCTGCTTTTGACCACAATCTCACCTGCTGGGAAGGTTTGCTTTATTTAACAAACAAAGAAAAAAATATTTGCTTTAAAACAGGTAGAAATTAGATGTGCGGCCCGGCTGGAAATATCATTTCCGAACCCTACACTTTTCTACACCCCTGCTGTAGATAGTATGTAATTCTTGTTTCAGTCACCGCGTTCATTACAGTGGACATCAATTTTTTAAAATCTGTATAAATTCAAAAACCCTTCTTTTTAAATAAGTAACTTTGTCCATGTTCATGGACATGCATAAAGAACATATAAGAGACATGTGTCGCCATCCATTACCGAAAAGACGGACTTTGCAAGTGTTATGGTGATTTCCACTTTAGCGCTGTCAAACACACCTGTTTACAGTGTCGCACAAAGATACGCAAATAAGCAAAGTTTTTTTTGTAAAATAAAGTGTTGTTTATTACTGTTGGTAAGTAAAAACTATAATTTAGTTGGTTTTATATAAGTAATGCTAAAATATTTTTGGTAAAGTCTTGATATAGACCTTTGAATTAGTATGTCCATTATGATGGACATAATGTAAGTCAAATAACGTCCTCAAATTTTAACGGTTTTCGCAGAAGACATATGTTCAATTTTGTATTTCATATAACATAATACGCAATGGATGTACCACCTTCAACCAATAACTCAAAGAAATGGAAGCGGCCATTGACAGAAAAAGAACTTTTAGATTTGCTAATGAATGACGATGATTCGGAAATAATGGGCTTATCGGACGAGGAAGATAATTTTGATGATGTAGGAAACCTGGGCGATCTTCCCGATCTAGGCGAAAATATTTCGGAATTCGACGATGATATTGTAAATGAACAAGAGATAACAGAAACCGGAAATAACGATCAAACAAGAGAACCAGAGGAAAATGAATATAACGACCAAGTAAGACAACCAGAAATAAATAAAAATGTTAATCAAAGAGGACATGAAGAAAACAAAAATATGGTTGCAGAAGAGATTGCAAATAGGAAAAAAGAATTTTATGAACTTCATAATTTTACCGATAAGAATAATATCACTTGGAAAAGCGACATCCAATATCAAACACGGCCGGTCAAATGCTTTACTTCTGAACCCGAGCCTATACATGAACCACTGCTCCAATCAGTTTTTGTTTTATGAAATATAATATACCAGATTCTTTGTTCAGACAAATATCACAAACGTGAGTAGACAAAATGAAGTAGCACAAATTTGAGACTGTTATATTTTATATCGTTTAAAAGTAACGTACGTTTCTGAATATTTGTTTTATTAATAGGGTTCTTGGTGGAAACATGTCACAAGGCTTTAAAGAAGCAATTGCACATGCATCCATACAAAGTCTCTATTGTTCAGCAGTTACATCCACCTGACTACAACCAACGAATACGGTATTGTGAATGGTTCAATGAAAATCTGAACAACAATGATTTATTGAATTTGACGTTTTTTTATGACGAAGCATGGGTCCATCTATCAGGTTACATTAACTAACAGCCAAAATTACAGGACGTGGGCTACAAAAAAACCACATGAATTTATTAAAACTTCACTACATCCCCAAAAAATTGGTAATAAGACCAATTTTCTTTCGAGAAGTGATAAATGGTGAAAGGTATAGGGAGATTTTACGATAAGTTTTAGAACAAATGCATGATGACGATTTGAGGTTTGGATATTTTCAACAAGATGGGGCACCTACCCGCACAGCAGCTGAAATGGTTAGATATTTAGAAGAATTTTATGGGGATCGAATTATTAGTACGGGATTGTGGCCTAGTCGAACCCCTGATCTTACACCTTTAGACTACTATCTCTTTGGACGTATAAAAAAATAATATTTTCAAGCAGCGGTTCACACACTTGAAGACCTAGAAGTAGCGATTCGCCATGAAATCGAATCCATTACGCCAAATGAATTGGAACGTATTATCGAATGCATGAAACGGAGGGTAAATGTATGTCTAGAAAATGAAAGTCTTTCTTAAATTACCTTTTTATTTGAAAAAAAAAAATAAAATATACACCACTGGTGCCATAGACTGATTTAGTGTTTTAATTTTTATCGAATACCAGTTTGTTTTGGGAAATGTAATGTTGGTTGCCTAACGCCGCGGTCACGTGGGTCTCGGACATTAATGAAAGCCCTGTACTCTTTTAAACCCAATATTTTTCTTTTTATCTGCAATAGATCACTTATCATTTTTGCTTAGTTGCTGTGTCCTTGTAATATGTTATTTTTAAAGCTATTTTCAAAATTTAGGCGCCTTGCAATATACAGATTCGATCTGATTTTTTTCTTTTCTAAATCAGCAGTTATCTGAGAGTCTAGTGAAACCAAATTTGTCTGCAGCGAGTTGCATCGAACTGACATTTTTTTGTTGTTTCAGGACCGTGTCTATATCAAAGAGAGAGCTTTTCTTAGTTTGGTATAACGAAAAAGAAAGCGAAGAGAAGAATAAACTAGAGATTAACGAATTCGAGGAAAATGTATATATTGTTAATACTAAAAAAATTGTGAAACATTTTTTAAGCAAATTAAGCAAAAAATGGAAAATTTGTCACAGAGTACTACATTGATTTGAGGCGGATCAGGCAGAATGGTTAGATGAAAATATTGTATTAACTATTCAAAAAACATCAGCGGACATAGTAAAACCCGGCAGACCGGCAAAAGAGTTTTCTGAATTAAGCAGTCAGTCTAAAAGACAGAGGATTGCACCGTCATTAGAAAGTTATAGCACCCAACAGCTTACATTTGCCGCTAGTACAAGCCTTCAAAAATCTGGTTCAAGAGATGCTGCTAAAATATTAAAAACAGTAACTGAAAACTCGCCTACAAGAACAACAGAAGTAAAAAAATAATATGTACCCCGATTTCGATTTCCGTTAAATACACGCCTGAAGAGGTTCTTGCATTGTACGTAGATGGACGATATACGAAACATTCGTACATTTTAATGCAGTCTGTAGCAAAACAACGTAATGCTAACATCTATCCTTCCTACCATGTCCTTCAAATGTCAAAAAGGACTGCTATCCAGATGAAAAATCAATGATAATATCGGATGTATGCGGCGAAGTTAAAATTCAAGCTTTGGGGAACCATGCAACAAGGATTTTGACGTTTCAAAAAAATGTTTTAGAGTCCAAAATATTAGAAATTCAAAAAGGTGTGACTCTTATTTATAAGTGGGGTTGCGATGAAAGCGCAGATCACTCCATTTATAAACAAAAGTTTTGTAATGAAGGAGGAGAAACTCCCACGGACTCATTTATTTGCTGTTTGTCTTGTCCCTCTACAACTTCAAACAATAGACAATGAAGTTTTGTGGAATAACCCACGCTCTTCAACTAGGTTTTGCAGACGAATCAAAACTATGTTTCAAAAAGAAAGTGCTGAGCTTTCGAAGAAAGAAATTCAAAATGTGGAAGACCAGATAAAAAACATTTTGCCAACAAGTGTTCTCAAACATGTGGGATATGTGGAGCAACACCGAAGATTATGAACAATGTGGACGAAGTTTCGAAGCGTGTTCCAAAATTTCAAAACCTAGATTTCGGAATGGCCACTTTACATGCTTGGATAAGATGTTTCGAAGCTCTTCTTCATATATCTTATTGTCTTACCATACAAAAATGACAAATCCGTGACCCAACAGAAAGATTTTAGAAAATATAGAAAAATTGGACACACTGTACATATAGGTCTTATCGACGCTCCAGAAAATGGACAGTACGCATGATTATACATGCTTTGGATATGACGGCAGCAAATTCATGGCTTGAATATAAAAAACAAGCTCTCCAATTAGGAATTCGAGCAAACAAACAACCTAGCAACATCTAATTCTCCACAAATATCCTCCAAAGAGAGGAAGACCGAGCGAAAGTTAAATTTGAAAATTGTAAAGGAAAATCAAGAACGTATTGCGTAAAATGCAATGTTCATTTGTGCTTCGTAAGTGGCAGAAACTGTTTTCGTAATTTTCATAGGCAGTAATACCCTTATTATTTGTTTGAAAACTAGGAAAACAGTTTCTAGTTCATATTATTATTTAAGAGTAAGTATTATAAATATTGTAGGATGTCGAAAATAAACTTTTAAACATACTCTACTTAATTTTTAATGATTTTTAACTTAACAAACATGTAAAATTTAGGATTTTAACAATAATAATCTTGGGAGTATCTACTCAAACTCTAAGACGGCAGCCATTAGACTTGCTGAATACTGACTACTGTTTTGTCTCTCTCCGCGCATCACGCGACACAAGGGATTTGGAGTGGGGCGCGCGGTCTGGAATCTACTTGTACAGGATGATATTTAGGAGCTGTTACAATATAAATTTGACATAATAAATACGTTTTATGAAATTAGAAATTTTTTGCGGCCTTGTCTCCTCTAATAAAATTTTTATAAGTCACTATGTCCATCAAAATCATGCCATAAATCATGCAAAAAACATAATATCGAAAAATAAATTGATGAACGTTTTATAAAATTGGCCTATTAATCCTTGAAATTAATTTAAGACTTTTCTAATTATTATTAATAAAAAGTTGTGACTGAAAGGGTTAATATCATAACCATTATGCACATCAAAAGAATATAGGGAACAAGCGTGAAAATGTTTATAGATTTTCCATTACTAAATTTTTGAAAATAAAACTTTTTCGGTACGTCTGTGTGTTCAATTTCGACCAAAAAAAAAACATGTACATTTTTTTGCAAGACACTGTATAGTAATCGAGATATTTTTTGGATAAATAATATTCTCGCAGGATATTGTTAGGAAGAACAACGGTAAAAATTTGTAGTAAAGGTATTTTCTTTACCTATACAATGTCAAAACAACGTACTAATTAGTACTGTTGTTTAATATATGTTATTCTTATATAATACAATGGTAGAAAGAGTACATGTAAGTACATCATTTTCCATTGCAATAGCCAAGGTGCCAATTGATTCAAACAACTGTATTTGCTAGTGTACATCAATTTGCCGTTGCTCACTTTTATTAATATATTCAGTTAAAGCCGGGAGTTGTTTGGGTGTTGTTGTGTTTGAAACACGAGGAAAAATGTCTTCAAGATTAAAACTAATATTTAAAATGTTGGAGCGAGATAATGCATTATTAGAGATAAGTACCTACTATTTAATTTATCCTCATTTTGTTAATTTTTACGTTAACATAAACTAATATCTCTATCTTTCTTTAAATTTGTTAGAGCCCTAGGTGGGAGGAAGGTAAAGAAGTTAATTAAAAAAATAAAGAAGTGAATCAACCGATTGCCAAAAAAGCATATTCTTTCGTAAGATTTTTTTTATTATTTTTACCTATGTAATAAATGACCCATGTATTTTTTAGAGTAACAAACAATATGATTTTTGATCCTGATGACAATGACGATGAAAATCGAGACCCAGATTATCTCCCGGAGAGTGAAAGTGATGAAGAAAGAGTAAATAAGAAAAAGAGAATAAAGAGAAAAGTAACTAAGAATTTAGACGAAAAATGTGTTTTGGAAGAACATTCTGTATCAGAAAATCAAAAAACGTGACGAAAATACGAACACTGTTGTTAAAGCAAAAAAACCTAGAACAACCTGTGAACAGCAATTAAGAAATAAATTATCTCATCCAATGTTGAATGCGAAAGATCACTGTTCTTGTAAAAAGAAAAATGTACAGGAATGTTTACAAACGAGGAAAGAAATGCATATCAGCACAGTACTGGAAAATGAATAAAACGTGTCAGAAAATGTGGCTGTTAAATACAGTAAAAGTAACAAAGTCATCCAGGAAAGTTGAGGGTAGCAGAAGAAATTTCAGTAGATTGTATCTATTTCAAAAAGCTGATAAACAAATACATGTTTGTCAAAAATTTGTCTTATCCACTTTAGGATACAAAAGTACGTCTATTATAGATCACTTACTTCGAAAAGCAAAAGACGAGCATGGAATTCCCCGTCTAGTCCCTCGAGAAGATGGACGAGGTAAACACTTGCCGGTCAATAAAGAAAATAGGGAGCTCATTAAAAGTCATATTCGCTCATACAATCCAAAACCTTCGCACTACAGAAGAGAGCATGCTCCAAAGCGGTTATATTTGCCATCAGACTTATTAATTAAAGCTATGCACAATGCATATGTAAATATAAATAAAAAATTTTCCTATGAACTGTACAGACAAGTTCTAGACAGTATGAACATAGGATTCTATGAAGCTGAAGCAGATAAATGTCACACCTGCATAGAACTGGAGTTAAATCTGACAGAAGAGAATCTTGAAAAAAAGAAGTCCATCTAAAAGCAGTGTTTTTTAGTTAGTGATATTGTTAAGAATGGAAATTTAATAGAAAATTAGTCATTGGAAAATAAGTCTAATTAGTAAATATATTTTAAAAATAAAATCATTTCAAAACTCCAAAGCAATCCAGTTCCAACCTAGTTTAAAGTCATTGCATAATCCATATTTTATTTTAATTTCGTAGCTATATTCTATACTGTGGATAAAAACGTAAAGTCGGCAGATTACGACCAGGTGCGTTGACGTATTTACTACAAAGCGCGGATTGATGGTGGCCCCTCAGGCCACTGCTGATATGACAAAAATCATGAACCAAGGGTTGGAACTTGAATGTGGAGATAACGGAAGTCAGTGGTGGCAGTGTAGTTTGTGAAGTTCTCCCCTTTTTTGAAATAGCGGTATCTCCCCTGCAGACCATGAAAGTTGGAAATAGGTAAGACCTATTATTAACTGATACTTGTACAACCTCCAGCTGGTGGCAATATTTTCTCGCCCTTATGTTCCTTGTTACTGAATAAACCATTTTGTTACTGTTTTTTTGTGTGATTAATCTACATCTGTATGTACCCCCTTGTGCGTAGAGATGTATACGTAACATATGGTGGAGGCTCCGTAGGTAAATTTTTTTCTGGTTGCCGATGTTTTAGAATTTCTTTTTTTTTAGTTGAAATAAAATACATTAAATAACTTCCTTAATATCAAGAATTGAGTTGAAAACTATGATAAATTTTCATATTTTTTTGTTATAATTTTATAATATTTAAAAATAATTACACAATTTACACGACATATTTTCATTTTTCAAGAGAATATTTGTAATTTCGTTTTAATTATAAAGCAATCAGTTTTTTTTTTCAGTATAAATTATCATGTATTCAGTGTATCATTTTATCTATATTCTTTCCTATTATAAGTGTAATAAGCTCAAAATCAATAATTTTATCACATATTTTACATTTAAAAAACCAATTCCAGATAATTCCTGAAAACTAATATATTTTTGCGTATTTTATACGAAAAGTCCATAAATATAATACTATATTAGGTATTTTATATTGAATCTTACTTTTTTTTAACTATTCTTTTCATTTTCCAACATTATAAATTCATTAAGGATATCTGGATATTTTGGTTCAAGTTTATAAGCCAAATCTTAACATCAGTACCTTGAGTCATTTCTCTTATCTTATTGAAATTAACGCATCCCTTCTTCGGCTCTTCAATTTTAGTATAGCATACTAATAAATTTGTATACAATCTTAGTAGTAATGCCTGCTGTTTTAATTGGTCGGGATTTTTTGGTTCCTGTATGTGAGCCATATCCATATAAGGCAACATTTGGCAGATATTTTATTTTTTATTGTCTATTGTCATTTAGGTATATTCCTGGATTATTTCAATTGCTCCATGAATTACCACAAACTTTCCAATTATTAGATGATACAACTAAGATGTAAAATTCCAACATATATATATTTATTTTTGAAAGTGGCCTAGATATTCTTCCTCGCAATCTATAAACTGGGTCATTTTCAGTCATAATTTTTTTTAAATCATAATTACATTTTCTACCTCGTATAATTGAGGTACAATTACGATAAATATATGCATATATATGTAGATGGATACACTGATTTTTGTCATTTTGATACATATACAGGGTGAACCTTAAATAAGTACAAATATTTTAACCAGCAGTATAGTTCACTGTGTAGAACACATAATTAATAGTTGCTTTACAAAAAAATCAGAAATAAAAAAGTGAAATTTTAAATAAATTTTGTAATTTTTCTGTAGAAAACTTGTTGAGGACCGCTGACTTTCATACATTTATGAGTCATAGCACTTCAGATTGAACGTGTAGTTTACAGTGTTCCAGTGTTATACAAATGTCTTTGCTTGAACAAACTTTTAAGTTTAATATGTTGTGTGAAAATCATAGTTTTTCGTTATTATTCATAAAATAACTTAGGGAAATTGTGTCTTGTGTCTCTTTCTAACAGTGTACAATGGCATTTAACTTGTGAAATATGGATTACTGATTAAATATTGTTTTAACAAACAGGTAAGCTTGTGTGCACGTTTATGTATAATTTTTAAACATTGGACATAGTAATATCTTCCTAAACACTTTACGGTAGTATGTAACTTGCGGAAATTAATTTTTAATCGTTTATGGTAAGGCCAGTTAAGCAGTTAAAATGTATGTAAATATTGCTGCGTATCATGCTACATACCCAACTATACTGTAATTATGCTTCAAACAAGTATTTTTAAAATGTATATAACCGTATTACTTTACTATTACGTTAGAAACGTAAAATTTATATTAGATAATATATGGCAACCTCGCAACAAATTATATGGTTCATTAGCTTGGTTAAGCAGCGGTCCTCAAAATGTGGATATTTTAAAAAAAATTAATATCCGTAAATATTAGACATTTTTAAAAATGGCTTTCACTAGACTGATCTATATGACGAACTACACCAGCAGTTAAAATATTTGTACTTATTTAAGGTTCACCCTGTATATTATTTTTTTTTATTTTTTTACCATTTTGAACGTTAAAAACACTAAACTTTGATTTAAATAGAGGTATACATTTTTCTTATTTTTTAGTAAAAGATATCGATTAACTTAAGTAAAAGGAAGTATTTTTCATTTAATTATTATTAATAGGTAATTACTGGAAGTGGCATAATTTTTAGTACGTTACAAGGAAGAGAAAATATTTAGACTAATCTAAAATTTATGTTTTTTTCACAGATGTAATTTTTAGAAAAAGATAATTTTTATTGATTTATTTTTTTATTAATAAACTATATGATACCAGCTGGAGAGTTTATTTATGTTTATTATTTTCTGATTGGTGACGACCTGATGGTTGACTTGGTTATTTTACATTTTATCTGCTTAAAGAAATGTTTAAATTAGTGCCTAGTATTCCTATCGGCAATGCTTTTTGCGAACGTGTTTTCAGCATTATGGAAGCATTGTGGACCAAGAAAAGAAATCGACAGAGTATATCTCAAGTAAAATCGGAAATACAAGTGAGACTAAATTTTGATTTAAAATGTGAGGACTTTTTGGCTCTAGTTAAATCAGACCAAAATCTGCTTCAGCCTGCTCGATCTCAACAAAGATATAGATTTAAGTAGCAATGGAAATTAAAAAGAGTTTATTTTGTAGTATATTTTAATGTTTATTTTTGTCAATAATATTTATTAGTATTGTTAAGTAGGTACTTACTTACCATTTACCTATTTCCTAGTCCTAGTTACCAAAGTTATGTTTTATGTTTATGAATTTGTTGTTTTTTTCCTCTTACCAAAAGCCAAAGGTAACTAGTCTATTTTATGATCGATTTTATGAAAAATAAAAACAGTGTGTGCAATATATATTCCTGATGTTTGATGTTTTGTTTCAATTCTTTGGAAATGTAAAAACAATTATCCTGGAATGACAGATGCTCAAATTGGGAACCCTAATGGTACATAGGATTACCATCATGTTATATGAAACTATATTCAGATGTCGCTGTATCGCTGTTTACATAACCTAATGTTTCGCATGTTGCATACGATACATCACGAAACAACTCATATAGTATATTTACTGTAGAATACAATATATTATACAATTAGAGTGTTTCATCCACTTATTATTGTTATTATTATTATTGTTTTTCTTTTACAACACCATATACAATTCAGCGCTATTTTTTAATGTCTATTTTTACCATAGCATTATCCAATTAAAATTTCAAATACTTTATTTCTATTCACTCAATTCTTAATATATATTGTAGATTTGAAAAAAGCCTTTGACACGGTTAGCCACTGTCAGCTTCTGGACGTCCTAGAGAGAATTGGTTTTAGAGGAACTGCCTACAAGTTAATAGAGAGTTATCTCAATGAGAGAAAACAGTGTGTTAAAATAGGTAATACCATAAGTGAATTTCTTCCAGTCAAATATGGAGTACCGCAAGAAACCGTTTTGGAACCAATATTTTTTAATTTGTACATTAATGATCTGTTTTATATAGGAAGTGAAGGGACTGTAGTTGATTTTGCAGACGATACTGCCATTATATATAAAGCTAACAGTTGGGCTGAACTCAAAGAAACAGTAGAAAAAGATTTTACAAAAATTATTCAATGGTTTGATAGTAAACTACTTACAATAAATATTAGCAAACCCCACTATATCCCCTTTGCTTCGTACAAATCACACTTACCAAATTTCAACTCTCTGGAGGTAACTCTAGGTGGTAAAATGCAGCACATAAATTGTGTTAATAACCTCAAATACCTGGGTATATGTTGACTTGCAACTGAAATGGAAAACGCATATTAATTACGTCGTAAAAAAGTTACGGACAGTTTTGTATAAAATGAGACTTTTAATGAGTTTCTATAGTACAAATCAACTTAAAACTATCATTAGTGGAAAGTCATCTAACTTATAGCATTACAGCATGGGGTGCTGCATACCATTGTACTATTAACACTTTGCAAATTTTACAAAAACAAATTTTAAAACTTATACTTAAGAAACCTAGAAGATATCCAACTAACAAAATTTTTGAGGAATGTCAAGTATTTGACGTCAGGCAATTGTATTTCTTTAAAACCGTTGTTTTTCAACATATCAATAGACGTGAGTTACAACTTATTGATCATGGGCATTACACTAGGTATAATGTAAATCAAGTATATCATGTAATAAAAGCCGAAAAAAGTCTATCTCAAAGAACTTACCTTTATTAAGAACCAAAGTGTTATAATCTAATCCCGAGAGAACTGAAACAAATAAATTCAATTAAATACTTTAAGAAACGAATTAAAAGATGGATGAAAGACATTCCTAGATTAGCCGGATTCATGAAACGGGCGTAGCGTTAGTCGGACTAAGCAGCTTTGCGCCCGTGTAAAGCGAGTTAGTCGGACTAACCAGCCTTGCACCCATTCACGAAACATGCGTTGCTAGGTAGCGAAACATGCGTTGCTAGGTAGGCTGTTTATTTACGTCCATATTTGCGCCAAAAGTTAGACCTGTCTAAAAATCGCGTAACTTCGGCCTCTAGTTCCTTGCGATTCCTATTGTATATTTACTATTTGTATTCAA